>JAVIWB010002088.1:0-287721 GCA_031893035.1 Dermolepida albohirtum
AATTTTGTTTTTTTTTAAATTTCGAATAAAACGTAAATACAATTTTATTTGCATTATTCAAAATACACAAAAAATATACAGTAGATAGAGATGAAAAAAAAACGCATTTCCTTTATATTAAACATCAAAATTAATGGTAATGACATTCATCATAGTTCTGTTACACAATTATTGTATGTAATAAATATTTTTTTTAATATTATTGATGAAACTCTCTTTTATGTTATTCCATTTTATTATACGTTATTAACGCACAACTCGTATTTTTGATGGGGCGCGTTGTGTAACTTTGGAGCCTATTAGCGTAACTAAAGTAGAACACGCTTTTTCAAAGCGTATCAAAAAGTAAATCGCGTTTTTTCCGTAAATCCGCGTTTCGCCACAATAAATAAACTAGATTATCTATCGTACAAGGTCATCGTCAGTGAAAGACATAATTATTATACATACATTACGTATGTATTCATAATGCAGTGACACGTTTTCTGTCTCTAGATATCTTATCTATGTAATATAATGCAAATTAGTTCTCTAACTACATACAGAAGTATACATACGCATTTTAGCTTAAATAAATTAGAGATTATGTCTATCTGTTGAGCAACCAAATCTAAACGAGTTAGTTTGTATGCAATCACTTTGAATATTGATTTTATAAATTTGAATTTAGTATTTATTCCCACACTATTATTATGAGGAAAACTAGAAAAGTTTTCGATCTAATAATGAAACAAAATGCCTACAATTGTTTTGGTAATTTTATTTTTCGAAATCTCACTTAATGAAAATTATTATTTTCTGCTATTCCATCGTTAATTAAATTCGCAGAAATCAATTAAAAATTTTTGCGTTGGAGAAGGACTCGAACCTCTACCTGCCGTTTTCTAGATGGCTGCTCTACCAATTAAGCCACCAGGTAGTACAACTTCGAGTCCTTTATTACGCCATAAATTTCATTATGGAAACAGATCTAATATTTATTTTAAAACTCGCAGTCGAGTTATTATGATTTTAATAATTATATATAAACATATAATTAAGTTCTTTTACGATGGAAATTAATGAAAAATTATTATTTTCTGCTATTCCATCGTTAATTAAATTCACAGAAATCAATTAAAAATTTCTGCGCTGGAGAAGGACTCGAATTGGTAGAGCAGCGGTCTAGAAAACGGCAGATTGAGGTTCGAGTCCTTTTCCAGCGCAGAAATTTTTAATTGATTTCTGTGAATTTAATTAACGAAGGAATAGCAGAAAATAACAATCTTCATTAATTCCCATCGTAAAAGAACATAATTATATGTTTATATATAATTATTAATATGATTAATCTCACTTAACTTCAACGCATTTACGTCTCTTGTTCAGCAAAGACCTTTTTTTAAGAAATAAATTGTCTCTCTTAGTCTTTAAAATAGGCGTCAATCTCCTTCTTCAATTGGCTCGATATCGTCTGAAAAATGAGGTACTTTTCCAAATTTCTTAATAAATAAGTTCGATAGTTAAGCTCGAAGAAGTTACACTCACGGAGGATGAGTTGAACTTTGGCTGCCTTGTGAAGACGCATTGTCCGAAGAAAAAGGACTTCTTTGTGGTACAAACTTGGTTTCCTTTGGCTTGAATTCAACAAGATAACTCCTGCTTGCTTCCAAAAACTGTGGCCACGAACTTTTTTTGTTCATATTCACATTTACTCGTCCGAATAGCACTACAGAAAACCATATAAATAGTAATATTCTTTAAAGGTTAATATTGAACTACACTTGCTATGGTCAACTATATTTTTTCCTTTTTTGTCATATATTGGGTCTGGGAAAAAGTTCGTGGCGTTTTTCCCGATAGATGGCATTGGTTGCCGATAACTAAAGAACAACAAGTCACAGCGACACCACCGACGGCTCGTTTTTAGATGACCTTCCGAACGTTAGTTTGAGCGTAGAAACATTGTAATCGGTGCAGTGGTTGGAAAGTTATTCGCACTTGAAAATGGAGAAGAATAATGAGAAATTTCGCTATATTCTGCAATATTATTATGATAAGGGGAAGAACGCTGCGCAGGCTTGTGATAAAATTTGTGCTGTGTACGGTGAAGGTACTTTATCGAAATCTGTTGCGCGGAAATGGTTCGCTCGCTTTCGTTCTGGAAATTTCAATGTGAAAGATGAGTCACGCTCCGGTCGTCCAATCACTGAAAAATCTGATGAAATTCTTGAAAAAGTCCAACAAGATAAGCATATCAGCAGTGTCGATATTGGCATGGAGCTAGGCATTGACCACAAAACTGTTTTGAACCATTTACACAAAGCTGGTTACAAAAAAAAGCTTGACGTATGGGTTCCTCATGAGTTGAGCGTGAAAAACATGATGGACCGAATTAACATCTGCGATGCGCTGCTGAAACGGAATGAAATCGAGCCGTTTCTGAAACGTTTAATAACCGGAGATGAAAAATGGATTACGTACGATAATCGGAAGCGTAAAAGATCGTGGATAAAGGATGGTGAGCCGTCACAAGCGTTCGCTAAGCCAACATTGACGCCAAAAAAAGTGATGCTGTGTGTATGGTGGGACTGGAGGGGAATCGTCCACTACGAGCTACTTCCAACTGGTCAGACGATTGATTATCAACTCTACTGTGCACAACTAGAGAGATTACGCCAGGCGATTGAAAGAAAACGGCCCGAATTGATTAATAGGAAAGGTGTTGTCTTCCATCATGACAACGCCCGACCACACACTTCTTTGATGACCCGTCAAAAATTGAGAGAGTTTGGTTGGGAAGTTTTGATGCACCCACCTTACAGTCCGGATATAGCACCCTCTGACTATCATCTGTTTCGATCTCTGCAGAACTCTCTCAATGGAATTAAGTTGGTTTCAAAAGAAGCCTGTGAAAACTACTTGATTATACCAGAAACCACAGAAGTTTTTCACCGATGGGATCATGGATCTACCAAAAAAATGGCGAAACATTGTCGATAATATATATTCGGTTGAAATGAATTCGTCCACGCGCCATGCGGGGACCAGTTGAATTTTACTGAAAAAACGCCACGAACTTTTTCCCAGACCCAATATATATATATATATATATATATATATATATATATATACACACACACAAACACACTTATGTGTGTCATTCTTCTGTCTTCCAACCTGCTTGTTGGCCTTCTTTTCGTAGTTAAGATAACTCCTGCTTGCTTCCAAAAACTGTGGCCATGAACTTTTTTTGTTCATATTCACATTTACTCGTCCGACTAGCACTACAGAAAACCATATAAATAGTAATATTCTTTAAAGGTTAATATTGAACTACACTTGCTATGGTCAACTATATTTTTTTCTTTTTTGTCATATATATATATATATATACTCACAAAGACACACTTATGTGTGTCATTCTTCTGTCTTCCAACCTGCTTGCCGGCCTTCTTTTCGTAGTTTTGAACATTGGTTCCCACCTCGTTATTCTCTTCACTTCATTCTCCTCCTCCATTCTTTCTATATGACCGTACCATCGCAGTCTCTGGGTCTTTATGTTTTTCACTATATCCTCTCCCCGCAGGATAGCTTGGATCTCAAAATTCTTCAAGCTTCTATATACACCTTCTCATATTTCCTTTGGGTCATATATTTTTCTAACTATTTTCCTCTCGAATCTCCTTAGCTTCTACTTCTCCTTTACTGTGAGGCACATTGTTTCCGCTGCGTACTTTACCGTGGGTCGTAACGCTGCTCTGTATTCTCTTTAATTTAGTGCATTTATACTTATAATACGCCCTATGGTCTGCTTGTAATCTATTATCAATTTCCTTAATTCTATCGTTATCTCCGCTGAATGTGATTCCCAGGTATTTAAAATCGTCCACCGCCTCAATTGTGAAAATATTAATTATAAAATAAATATTGGTATTTGATTGGACCTTCGCGTGCTTTTATAATAGCTTTGGTGCTTTTATGCAAGTTCAAAACTAGTGTTCTACAAGTTTACTCTGAGACATTTTGTCATATATTTAAACTGCAAATCAAAAGCAGCAGCTTTTAATTTGCAGTTTATATACTCTACTATATATTAGCTCACAAATGCTCGATGGTGTTCTAAGACTCAACTTTGTGACGGCCTTTTTAAAAGTTCAACTGCATTTTCCCGAAACCATGCTCTGTTTGACGGTAAAGTATTGCATGGTGAGTTGTCCTCAATTCCAAATAATTTTTCTAATTGAGAATATATATCTTGTTCTAGCATGATGGTACAAGTGCTAAAGTTCATTTTATTAGTGCAAATGAACATTTCTCCATAACCTACCGACAACATACAACCTCAAAGTCATAACACTCCCCCTACTATATTTTGTAGTACATAATTTAGTCTTTATTCTTTGACAGGTCTCTGGTAATAACAAAGTTAGTATTGATAATAATTATTTTTTTACCAATTCTTTAATCATTTGTGATATACTAATTGTATAATTTTAGCACTCTATCATAGCAAATTTTACCACGATATTAGTTCCATCCGACTATATCGCGTTACCTCTATCTGCTTCTGTCCATGATTGTTTTTTTTTTGTCGATTTGAATCGCTTTTTTTGTTACCTCACACAATCATGTTTTTTCCTGACTTCGTCCAGCTTCTCAGAGCCGTTTACTATCAGTCTAGGATGAAACTGATGCCTTATTAGCGATTTAACTCACGAGACAAATCTTTTGTCGTACGACGACGATCAGTTATTGATTGGTCCTGTAACGATCTTCTCTAATGACTGTTTTACATTTTGTACCTTTTCCCGGCCTTGATCGTATCCCTCGTTTCATTTTATTTTTTATACAACACACCGAGAACATTTAATATTTTTTGCTACTCGTTGCTAAATCGTTCTGAATAGAGTGTGGTAATTTGTGACCGTTCAATCTTAGTAAAGCTTTAAAATACGATGGACAAAGGTTGCTGTACAAATGAGCATAAGATAATACCTCTAACGAATTGTTTCTTTAGGAAATTTCCTCGATAGTCTTCTGGAAGTTCCAAGAAAATACCATTGTATTAACAACGTAACAGCGTGCCTAATAATTAAGACTGCAGAAACGAGTGCGCACTCATTGGCGGCGATGATATATTTCCAAAGCGGTCGGATATATACGAAGTCGATATTCATATGCATATGGTATGTGTATGAATGCCGGAGTAGGTGGATGATGGCGAATCGGCGGCGTTCTTTGTTATGTTCGACAAGTGTTAATAGATTTCTTAACCGATTTTCGACATTAGAATACACTGGCACTATTATTAAATGTATTGTTTGCAATATCAACATTTTACCGTACAACATTTTTGTGTGTAAAAGACACGTTAATAGCAAACAACACCGGTTAAATGCGCAACGTGATGTACCATGTTATAAATTTCTATATTTTTATGTTAAGTGTGTGCAACATTCCAAAATATTGTAGACAATGAAGAATTTCGAATCTTTTGGGGGAAATACGTTTCGGAATGGAGATTGCCAACAAGAGGTCCATTACAGTATAATTTTCCTCGGGTGAAAAGCACGATTACGGATCAAATAAGAGCGGAGTTAAATGAGCAAAAAATATGGCTGACGGTAGATGAAACAACGGATGCAAGAAAGAATAGTATTTTAAATGTGTTAGTGGGCACTTTAAAAAGCGGTGTGATTTTCTTGGCTCTTCTTTTACGTAGTAGAATATTACAAAAAAACAAATGAGGAAAGGATAGTAGAAACTATAAAACATACCTTTGGGAAGTTCAATATATCGGCAACCCAACTTGCAATGTTGGTTACAGATTGGAATTCGAATATGGTTAAAGCTGGGAAGTTACTAAAACAATCTCATCCTCAATTGCTTCATGTAACCTATTTGCTCCATGCATGTCATCTTGTAGCTGAACTTATTAGAAACACTTTTCCAAAAGTAGACCAATTTATAGTATCTACCAAAAAAGTTTTTATTAAATCTCCAAACCGCATTTGTGAGTTTTAACAGGTTTGTCCGGACATTCCTCAGCCACAACAGCCGGTATTGACGAGATGGGGAACGTGGCTTAAAGGTGTTTTACATTATGAGAAATTTTTACATATTATTAAACCTTGTATCTTAAATTTAAATCCGCAAGATGCTCAAGCAATTTCAGTAAGTCAGCGAATGGTTTCAGATACCGAAATCCATATTCAAATTATACAATTCTTTTAGATACTATTTCCAAATTAGAGAACACCAAGCTGATATTACATGAAGCGCTAAATATAGTATATTACCTCAAAGCCTCGTTAGGAAATTTAACAGATAGTATAGGAAGATTAACAACCGATAAATTGTGTGCTTTTATAAATAAGAATCCCAATTTTCAAACTATAGTGCCTTTCGACAAGAGTACTGAAAACCAAGAGTGCGAATATGATGTGAACATCCTTTTAAAATTCGCAAACATATCATGAGACGCAGAAAGCTCCTTTTCCACATACGAGGATAGTTTGGCAAGTAGTGAGAATGGAAAAGAAAAACGAATTTTTTTAATACAAAATAATTTTTATTTTTCAATATATTCTCCTAAAAGAGCAATACATTTATTCCAACGGTGCTCCAATGCCCTTATGCCATCTCTAAAATGCGATTCCGGATGGCTTACAAAATACTCATTTACGAAGATGATAAGCTCGTCGTTAGACGAAAATTTCTTTCCAGCTAGTGCCGTTTTCAATTTTGGAAAAAGGCGGAAGTCGGAAGGGGCTAGATCCGGCGAATAAGGCGCATGCGGTACTAATTGGAAATGCAACTCGTGGATTTTGGACATCGCAACTGTGCTGGTATGCGAGAGAGCGTTGTCTTGGTGAAACAGAATAATCTTTTTCTTTGTTTCTTTGCCATTCTTGGCCGTTTAGCACGAATCTCAACATTTAATTTTTGTAGAAGTTCTGCATAATATTGTCCGTTTATTGTGGCACCTTTCTGAAGGTAATCAATGAGCAAAATGCCCTTTGAATTCCAAAAAATTGATGCCATCACCTTGTTTGCCGATAAAGTGGTTTTCGCTTCTTTGGAGGTGCAGAACCACGTTCTAACCACTGTTTCGACTGTTGTTTAGTTTTGGATGTACTGTAGTGTATCCAAGTTTCATCGCAAGTAACAAATCGCCTACAAAAATCAACCGGATTCCGCTTGTAAAGGTCCAAATACTCATTGGAAATGCACAAACGAGTGAACTTTTGATCAGTCGTAAGTAATCGCGGTACCCATCTTGCCGAAAGCTTGGAAAGACCCAATTCTTTCGTTAAAATGTGGTGTATGCGTTCTGTTGAAATGTTTACCATGTCTGCTATCTCTCTCACTTTGTGTCGTCGATCTTGCTTAATAATATTAAGGATTTTTATAATCGTTTCCTTAGAAGTCACGATTTTTGGTGCTCCAGAGCGCGCTTCATCAACACAGCTTGTTCTACCACGTTTAAATTCATTTACCCATCGGCGGATGATTGTGGCGGATGATGGAGCAGATTCACCTAATGTTTCCCGTAACTCATCTTTTATTTCGGTAGCTTTCATACCCTTAATTACGAAGTATTTAATCACCGCACGATACTCTGCTTTTTCCATTTTAACAAAACGACGTGTTGCTTCTTTTTCAATCAGCTGTCAAAAATAAACTAATCAACCGATTTATCTAAATACCGGCATGTAAGCATATAAATAGGCAGCCTAAATTACAATGCATTTGTTTTACCAATTGGAGCGCCACTATGTGTCATTCTCACTACTTGTCAAACTATCCTCGTACGCTAACATAATTTCACCTCGCCGTAGGAGTATGAGTGAGTCAGCATTACTAATGACACAATACTGCAGCGAATTTTTGCGCCACTCTATATCATCAACACAAAAAAAAAAAACTAAAATAGCAAGTAATTACATTTATTATTTTCAATATTGATAGTAACTGAACCGTACGCTACTGCGAAAGCACTCGTTTATGCAGCCTTTCTAATAATTGTGTCAGCGGTTGTATACGCGATGCTATTTATAGTCGATAGTTTGTATGTACAGTAAAATAAAAAAAAACCATTTACATTTTCCACGGCGAAAAGAATTTAAATAACACGAAGCACTATATCAATATAGGATGTAATAAAAAGCTCTGGGTACTAGCCATCGTTTTAATCGATTGTTTGTAAAACTTCCCTTTGTTTCTACATAGGGATTGATTATTTTTTAAAAATTTGTTGGCAAAGTCGAGTTATAGACGATTAAAATAAAAACAGTAAAAAGTACCATTCTATTTATAGCCGAAACACTAACAACTTAGTATCATAAATATTGTGACGTATATATTTTATTTCACTCGAGCATGAGAATTTACAGTTTAACGTAAAATAAAGTGAGAATAAATTGTAATTGCGAATTAAATTTTTTATAAGAACTGACTTTAGTCTGGCGATTTCAAAGTCGTTTTACTATCGTCGCCTTGACCAAGATGCATTTTATTTTTGTTGTAAACGTGTAACCTACATAAATTTCTGATAATACTTTATTTTAACAGATATTCTTATCAAAATAATGTATCGTTTAAAAGTTCGGAAAACTAACAACAGCTTATCTGCACCGATAAAAGACGGTTTTTCATTTTACACATTAATTAATTTAGATAAAATCTATAAATTAGCAATTATATTAATTTAGTGAAACATACAGGAACAAACACTCTTTAATTGGTGATAATATTGGTTATAATTTTTAAAATTAATTTAAGTATTTATTTATTATCCTGGAATAAATTTAATATAAAGAGTGTTTCAAATTGGGCGGTTTTTTTTAAGAATGTCTGGGTATGTGGGCATTTAAAAAGTGCGATGTATGACATTTATAAAAATGGCTTCGTACACGGTACAACAACACGTTCAAACTGTTGAATTATTTTATGAAAATCAGCGTTCTGCGAAAAGAGTTTTTAGAAAATTACGTGAATTATATGGTTTACATAATCATCCATCTGAAAGCACTATTGGTCGAATTATTAAAAAATTTCAAGAGACCGGTTCCGTGGAAGATAAAAAAAGTGAAAAATACAGTCGTAGTGGTCGTTCACAAGAAAATATTGGTTTGGTTCGTGAAAGTGTTGCTGAAGATCCTGAAATGTCCATTAGACGACGTTAACAACAACCTAGGCTTAGTGGATCAACAACATGGCGTATTTTACACAAGGATTTAGCCCTGAAGGCATATAAGGTTCAAATAACACAGGAACTGAAGCCACTACATCATTTAAAACGTCGTTCATATGTCAATTACATCAATGAACAACCAACTTATTTTTCTCAAAAAATAATGTTTTCCGATGAGGCACATTTTGAACTTGGTGGCTATGTTAATAAACAAAATTGCCGTATCTGGGGTGAGGAAAATCCACGAATTATTCATGAGAAACCTATGCATCCTAAACGACTTACTATTTAGTGTGCATTATGGTCAGGTGGTGTAACTGGACCTCACTTCTTTGAAAATGTTGCTGGTGAAGCTGTAACTGTCAATGGTGATCGATATCGTCGAATGATAACCGAATTATTGTGGCCTGAATGAATGAATATTGATCTAGAGGATACGTGGATTCAACAGGATAACGCTACACCTCACTTTGCACACGAATCAATTGATTTATTGAGAGAAAAATTTCCCGGGCGTGTAATCTCAAGAAACGGTGATGTTAACTGGCCACCAAGATCATGTAATTTGACACCGTTTCTTTGGGGTTATGTGAAAAGTCATGTTTATAAAAACAATCCACAATCAATTCCTGCTTTGAAATATGAAATTATTCGTGTCATTGGTGAGATAAAGCCTCAATTATGTCAAAATGTCATTGAAAATTTTAACAAAAGAGTGGACGTCTGTGGAGCTGCAAGTGGAGGCCATTTGGCAGATATTATTTTTCGCATATAAATATCATAACTGATACTTCAATTACCAATAAAAAGTTTTTGAAAGTGAATGCAAATTATTTTATTTGTTCTTTAAAATAAACGCGAAATTTGAAACACAATTAGACGCCCGTAACGGGTCTTGAAAATGTACGAGTTCAAATAGGAAAATTCTTCAAAAGACAGTCAAGCAAAACGTTGAATTGGTGAGTCATCTATCAAGTAGTTCCTAAATCAATATACTCCAAAAAATATTTTTCATAGCACGCACTTCAACAGATAATTCCTTCGTCTTCGGCATTGCATTATTATCAAAAATAAAGGTGGGCACATTGATGAGAACAAAATTTAATAATAATTAATGTTAAGTTTTTATATAAGAAAAATGTAACTATTTTATGTTTATTTTATACTATTGTATTGGTACAATAAATAAATTTTCAGTACACATTTGATAGTTTAATAATTTTGGGTAAAACTAAGGGTGGGCAAATAAATATGACCGGTAGTGTAGCTGCAGTAGGTCTGTAGTTGGTAGTTCGAGATTTAACAACTTTCTTGAAAATGCAATCAATTGAAGATATAAATTAATAATTCATTAGTAATGCAAGAAACTAGATGATGAATCGATAATAATCAAGGTTCTTAGAATTAAAACAAAATTAAATAGAAAGCGGATCATTCTATCATATAATGTAACATTTAAAGTTCACGGATATGAAAGAACTAGAAACTAATTATGCAATAAGTGGAAATGAAGACGGAATTAAAACAAATAAAATCAAGGAGCAATTTACTTTTAACAGCACATAAAGGAGGAGAGATAACGAAAAAGATCATCCCATTACTAAGATTACTTAATGAAATTTACTGAAGTACAATGATGAGACAGCTATTAATTTCGTGAAAACATCCGGGAAACTCGGTCAGCTCATCGTCGTTTACACGCAATAATATTCTAATGACGTAACATTCCACCACGCCAAACGGATTCCGCTATTGTCCGAAGGAGACGGTCGGACGCTTATAGGGAAGGTGTTTCGACACACACACTCACACACACATATACACATTACACACGTTTATATTCCAACATCATCCAATCCGACACTTGAGCATCGTCGATTACGATATCCAATTGATCTCGGACCGCTCAACTGTGCGTTCGTCCGAGTTGATTCGGGGAGATAAACAATGGACCGTCATTAAATGTTAATTAGGAGGGAGTACAAAATACCAAGATAGATTAACAATATCTTACCCGGCATATTAATGAATCTTAGGCGGATGAGAGCAGGGGAAAAGTTAAGATTGTGTTCGGGGTGTTGGCAAGGAAGACACAAATGGAGTAAATGCTACGGTGTTGTATCAGGGTTTAGACCAGAGATTTCCAAACTTTTTTGCCACGTAGAATATTAAATTAAACGTCAAACACGTCTTTTATAGCTACTCATTTTATCAGGTTGTTACATATGAAATGTCCGATTTTGTAGGGAATAAAAAAAAAGTCTATATTTAAAAAAATATAAATATTTATTCTGCAAAATGGTCTCCGTTTACATCAATAGTTTGTTGCCAACGGCCTGGAAGCTGAAAAATTCCCTTTGAAAAGAAATCTAGGTTTTGACGGCTCACATATTGATCAAACACTGCTATTACAGACTCCCGGTCAGGAAAGTCCCTATTTTTTATGTGATTGTCTAAACTTCGGAAAAAATGAAAATCAGTTGGCGAAAGGTCAGGTGAATAAGGTAAGTGAGGGAGAATTTCGTAACCAAATTCCGAAAGTTTTTGGATTGTCTGTCGTGCAACATGAGGTCTTGCATTATCATGAAGAAGTATGGGTCCATGTCTATTGACTAGTGAGGGCTGCAAGCGGCTCAATTTTCCATGCATAGTTTCCAGTTCGGCACAATAGGACGCTGCCGTGATGGTTTCACCAGGTTGCAAAAATGAATAGTGAAAAATACCCTTACTGGTCCACCATACAGTCACCATAATCTTTCGCGGGTGAAGTGATGCTCGTGCATGCTGTCTTGGTGCTTCACCTCGATCTAACCATTGTCCTGACCGTCTACGATTATCATAAAGTATCCACTTTTCGTCACACGTTACCACTCAATGAAGAAACGGTTCAACTTTCTGTCGATTAGCTAAAGAGGTAGCCACCTCTAATCGACGGAGCTTATTGGCTTCCGTTAATTGGTGCGGCACCCATCGATCGCGTTTCTTCAGTTTGCCAATCGAAGAAAAGTGACGACTAATGGTGGCAATGGACACTTGAAATGTTTCTGCAAGGCTACGCACTGTTGTCGACTGATTACTTTAAACTTCTACACGCAGCTCGTCGTCATTAACGGTGCTACGCGCATATCCGCGAGGCTCATTTTCCAAATCAAAATTTCCCTCGCTGAATTTTTTAAACCATCGCCGTAATGTGCGTTTATTACACGTGGTTTCACCGAACGTCTGATTAATTTCTCGCGTTGCTGCAGCTGCATTTAATCCCTTTTTAAATTGAAAGAGGTAAATTGCCCGAATATCTCTTGCCGACAGCATTTCCATAGGCGAGACAAGGACAGGTGTATTAATCTTTCCAACAAATGGAACAGGTACACACTTCAAAATAAATACCCTTTTCTACAAATACAATAATAATTTTCACCAAAAACATACACGTCTTCACACAGGTGCGATTCAGTTCAGACTGAAGGAAAAAACGGACATTACATTTGTAACAACCTGATAATAAAAATTTTGAAAAATGGACAATTGTAGAAAAACATGTACAATTTGCTTTCAGATCTTTATTGAAGACACAAAATGCAAGTGAATATTTGGATTTTTGACGAAAGAAATCTGAACCTAGTAAAATTTCTACATAAAATTAAACAAGTTCAAAATATACATGTGTAATAAGCGAATAATGCTGTTAATGCGAAGGATGAATCTGATGCTTTGATATAAATTGTTCCGAGCTTTGCTTTCAATTTAGTGAGGCATAGCCTCAGATCTGTACGATCAATGATTTCCAGTTGATCTCTTTTGTTCGTAAGAAGATTGGTTACGGAGTTAAAAACCTTTTTCAATGGGTATAAAGACGGAAGAGCTATCAAAAACTTTCTTAAAATAGTCCATAATGCATGATACGCAACAGGTATGTATGTATATCTTTCTGAAGCCAAGAATGTTGACACCTTATTCTGAACTGCACCCTAAATTCTTCGTTAGTGATTATTCATCAGTTCTTCTTGTAACGTGATATCCATTTCTTCAATGCCCTGAGTATGGATCGATAATCCAGTATTGTATTTCAGTAGATAAGCTATGGGAGTCTCAGGGCAAAATCCCTTGTATTATTTCTCATTTTGCATTTTTAACTCCACGCAAATATACAATCCTCAATAGACGCGTGTTTTATTGACAACACACCTCAACTCATATCAGATACTGTAGAGGTAATGAACAAATCTTAAACAGTTTAAAAAGCTTTTGAACAGATATATGAACAGCTTAAACAGCTTTTTAACGGGCAATGAACAACTTAAACAGCTTTTGAACAGGTATGAACAGATACCGATTCAAAATTCATTACTAAAGCTGTTCGAATATCTGTTTAATACCTGTTCACAAGCTTTCTTATGATAGTCCATAATGCATGTTAAGCAATAAGCTCATTCGGAACTATACCTTAAGTTCTTCGTCAGTACTTATTCCAATCAGTTCTTCTTGTAATGTGATATCCAATTCTTCAATGTTCACAAACTGTTCGATATCTGTTCACAAGCTGTTTAATACCTGTTCATAAGCTGTTTAATACCTGTTCGTAAGCTGTTTAAGATCTGTCCATTATCTCTTCAATATCCGATGTGAATTGAGGTATGTTGTCAATAAAATACGCATGTATTGAGGGTTGCATATCTGCGCAGAGTCAAAAATGCAAAATAAACATCTATAAGAAAATACACGGGATTTTGTGCTGGAATCCCCATAGCTTATCCACTTATTTCCATAGTCAAAACATCCTCAAACCTGGTTTTAAAGTTTCCGTGAACGTTATTTAAATATTGATTGTAGACCGAAACATTATCATCCTGGACGTTTGTCAATGACAAATTGGGAACTAGGAAAATTCGCGCTTTTCAAAGTTTTGTTTCATTAAATTAATCGTGGCAAGAAAAGCTATTGGGTTGGCAACTAAGTACTTTCGGTTTTGTAATATAAAATAAAACATTTTTTTTTAAACAAAGACTAGTTTTTAATCAATTATATATTTTCCATTTTGCTCAATGACCTTTTGCCATCTTTCTTTCAGCTGCATGATTCCGCGCTCATAAAATTTCTGGTCCTTATCAGCAAAAAACTAAACCAGGTGCGAGTGAAGGTCATCGTCATTTGTGAAAGTTTTACCATTCAAAGAATTCTGTAAACTTCGAAATAAATGGTAATCATATGGTGCTAGATCAGGGCTGTATGGGGGATGTGGCATCACCTCCCAGCCAAGCTCCAATAGTTTCCCACGAGTTGCCAAAGATGTGTGAGGCCTTGCATTATCTTGGTGGAAAACTACACCTTTTCGATTTGACAATTCTGGCCGTTTTTCTTTGATTGCTTCATCCATTTTTATTAATTGTTGACAGAAAACATCAGAATTGATCGTTTGGTTCCGTGGAAGCAGCTCAAAAAACACAACACCTTTGGAATCCCACCAAACTGACAGCATGATCTTTTTTGGATGCAATTCAGCTTTCGATGTGGTTTGAGCTGGTTTATTGTGTTTGCTCCATGATCGTTTTCGACCTATGTTACTGTACAGGACCCATTTTTCATTACCAGTGATGATTCTTTTTAAGAAAGGGCCGGTTTCATTTCGTCTAAGGTGCATATCGCAAAAGTTGATTCTTTGTGTTAAATGAATTTCCTTCAATTCGTGCGGTACCCAAATATCAAGCTTCTTAACTAGCCCAAGACATTTTAAATGTTTTTCAATTGTTGCTTGCGATACATGTAGCCTCTCCGCAACTTCTCGAACAGATATATGACGATCCTCTTCAATTATGACTTTGATTTGGTCATCATCAACTTCAGTAGGCCGACCAGAACGTTGCTCATCTTTGAGGGAAAAATCTCCAGAACGGAATTTTTTATACCAATTCTGACACGTGCGCTCTGTTAAGCAATTAGCACCATAAACATCACATATCTTTTTGTGAGCCGCAGCAGCTTTCTTTCCTTTACGGAAATAAAATAGTAAAATATGTCGAAAATGTTCGTTTCTGCACTCCATTTAAAATTAACCCACAACTAATAGCTTTAATAAAAATCACGCACTACTTGCTTCTGAAGTTACGTCAATGTGACTAGTATCACGCGACAAACGGTAAAGTACAGCACTAACATACGTTATACAAAAAATAAAGCAACGCTCTCTATCAGTAAAAACCGAAAGTACTTAGTTGCCAACCCAATACAATGATTGATTTTGTTTTCATTAAATTCAGACTGTCACTTTGTAACTCCAAGTTAATGCCATTAAATTTTGTAAATAAATCTGTTAAATACGCAATACAGTTTCAAAAAGTAGAAGAAATTTTGTCTTATTATCATTTTATTAATTTATTTATGGTAAGTAATATGTTTTCATCTTTTTGTCAATGTCATTTATTATTTTTTGTTGAAAAATTTACATTTTCAGCACGGTTACATAAGAAACACTTATCTGGGAATGATTTAGATTTCAACGAAAAAAAAAACGAAGCGACGATTACGCACTATATTCACTATTGTTCGTTTTTTTTTTTAAATGAAACTTACGAGAACTCTCTTTCTAGTTTGATATCGCTACGGCTCGATCTCAAAATATAGAACAACAATTTCTCTTTAGATCGTGAACCTTTTTGTGGTAATGATCGTACATCAAGTATAATGACGAAATAATATTGACTAAGAGGGCCAAAGAGTAAAAAAAAACTGCTTCTTCGAAGAAAATATAGAGAATGGCGACCAAAGTGGGATCTTAAATTAAACCCCAATCATATAAAAATTATTCTATTTTTTTAGACACTGTGCTTCGGTGAAACTCATGAACAATTCATGACAAGTCGATGATTAAAAGATCTGTGAAAGTTTTTCCGAAAATTCGTGTGTGGATTTGAAAGAATCGCGTATTTTTCTTGAACATTTAAATGTACAAAGGACGGGATTGAATTAAACGCCGACAAAAGTTTATTATGTCAAATAGGGAATATTTTATAGCGGGTAATATAAATATTAATGAATAGACTTATATTTTACGTCTTGTTTAACAATTTTAAGTAATTTTTGGCCCGAATAATATTGAAATTTTAAAGAAGCTTCAACACGGTCATTTGCGAAAGTTATTCATAAGATTGTAAGCATAACATCAACTCATTCCCTAGAAACTTTCCTCATCTTCTGAAACAACATTTCGGATGCTAATTTAATAAAAAGTGTAAACGGTTTTTCCCTAATTATTGAAATATTTTTTTACTTAATTTTACTTTCACCAAACTTTCATAATTTTTTTAATGCACACTTTCAACTTCTTTTTATTTATTAGTAACACAATACTACTGTACGTGACTGTTGAACGTTTTTGGCGATTTTCACTTGCTTGTGCAGCGCAACGTTTCACGTTCCGACTTCGTTTAGTATCTCCGTCTTGCCAAATACTTTACCGAGCGAGATAAAACGTTTTACTGGTCTAAATTTTACTGACTTAAGTTCATATTCATAGTTCTTCTAATCAAATTTTCCAATAAGGACGTAACAATTTTGTCTTTTAATGCGAACGCACTCTTGAACGTTTTTCCTAATCTATTAACGTCAAAATGTGAATCAAGGATAACATTTGATCATGGTGAAGTTCACGAACGAGCAACGTTTGGAAATTATTAAAAATTACTCCAATTTTCGGTCGTAATAATCGTCCCACCAGGCAGACACAATGCTATAGTGGATAAATTCGAGTTAAAATTTTCACTATTGGATGTTCCTGCTAGTAAGACAACGCAACGATCAAAGTATTGAAAATATTGAAGCCGTAAGTGGGTCAGTTCAAAATTAGCCAAATTAGTAGATTCTACACATTCACATGAATTGGGAATAAATATTTTGGCTTACACTCTTACAAAATCAAATTAACTCAAGAACTGAAGTCTCTTGATTATTTGAAGCGCCGAAACTTCTCCTATTGGACTCTGCAAAGTTTCATTCAGTAGAATTGTGGATCTATCGAACCACTTTGTGGCGAATTTTGCTAAAGATCTTGGCTTATACCCTTACAAGATCAAATTAGCTCAAGAACTGAACCCGATTGTTCTCTTCTAAAGTTTGAAGAAAATTCTGAATCTCATCGAAAAATCATCTTCAGCGATGAAGCTCATTTTTGGCTTAATATCTTTGTCAATAATCAAAATATGCGATAATATTCGGCGACAAATCCACACGTGCTTCAAGAGACTCTATTACAACCACAAAAAGTGACCGTGTGGTGTGGATTTCATGCCAGAGGTCTGATTGGACCATATTTTTTCGTCAATAGAAGTGATCGCTATATTACGATCAATTGAGTTTGCTATCGTGCTGTGTTGGAAGACTATTTTTGGCCAGGATTGGATGGAATTGACATCAGTTACATGTAGTTCCAACAAGATGGTGCCACATGTCACACAGCTAGTCAAATAATTGATATATTGAGGGCGAAGCTTGCCAACCATGTAATCTCGAGAAATTGTCCAGTCCTGTGGTTACCTCGCTCATGCGATTTAACACCGTTGGATTTCTTTTTATGGGGTTACGTTGAGTCGTTGGTTTATGCCAAAAAGCCAACAACATTAGAAGAGCCCATGGTCAATATCAAACGCAAGATTGCCAACGTTCCGGGCGATATGTGTGATTAGAGTGAAGGGAAATTGGCTCCAAAGAATCGATCGCTGGAAACGTGCTCGCAGTGGTCATATGAACGAGATCGAATTCCATAGTTGCACCTGGAATATATTTCAGCCCAATATCTCAATTATTTTGTTTTATTTCAATACACAATTGCTATGTCATTGAAAAACCCGATATATCTGATTTCGGTGTTTTTTTTTTGACTACAAACTTGTCTTTATAAATTCAGTTTAATATTTAATTTCCTGTTTTATACGTAAACTAATTTCTTTGGTGAAAATCGTGACAAATTTGTGGCAAGTCGATAACTAAAAGATCTAAATTTTCTCCAAAAATTCGTATGTCGATTTGAGAAAAGGATGAGACTGGATTAAACGTCCAAAAGTGAAGAGCATTTTATGGAGGATAACATAAATATTTATGAATAAACGTATTTTACGCCTCATTAAATAATTCCATGTAACTTTTGATTAGAATATATTGAAACTTTAGATATTTATCGACACGTTTATTTGCAAAAAATTATCCACACGATTGTAAATATGAATAGCATTTGATTTCCTAAAAACTTTCCTTTTCTTCTGAAGCGATCTTTTCAGATGCTAATTTAGTACAAAGTGAAAGCATTTTTTTTCTAATTCTTGAAATATTTTTTTAAATTTAATTTTGCTTTCACCAAATTTTCTTAATTTTTTTAATGCACACTTTTAACTTCCTTTTATTTATTAACCCAATGGCCTACTGTACGTGACTGTTGAGCGTTTTTGGCGATTTTCCCTTGTTTGTGCAGCGCAACATTCCACGTTTCGACTTCGTTTAGTATCTCCGTTTTGCCAAACACATTACCGAGTGAGATAAAACGTTTTACTGGTCTAAATTTTACTGATTTATGTTCTTCCTCTAGTTCGTATTCATAATTCTTCTGTATCTGATTTCGATTTAATATTAAATTTCGTGTTTTATAAATAAACTGATTTTCCAGCTTTTTTTTTGTGAATACAAACGCGAATTATAACTGTGCTGTAATAGAATGTTCCTTAATGAAAGGTTATTTGATTTTTTTAAATTAAAATTTTATCGAGAAGCAATTTTGAATATTTTACATAATAATCGGTCCGTTTCTAAGATACTCACGGACGTCATAAACTTTTGTTCATTTTAAATGTTTCATGCACTTGTAACCGTATTGGTATTCCGTAAAAGCAGGTTGAGAGTGGTAAAAAACTAAAGCAACCTTGACTCCGCAACTATGCAAACAGCTCACCTCTTTCGCTCGCGTCGTCAACTAGAATTATCTCCTTCAGCAAAGGCCGGGGTGATCTGTTGATGGCACTCCACACCGTCCGCAGTAGAGTGGTCCACGCTTCATTATGGAAAACGATTACGATGGAAGTGGTTGGAAGAAGTTTCGGGTAGTGTTTCTTCTTACACCTGGCGAAGAAGAAATGCGAATATTATTTTGTGTATTCAGACTACAAATAAAAATAAAAATATTCAATGAGTTGTTTAATGAGGTGCTTTAGTTGATGTCGAATGGCTAGTATGTTAAAAGAATCCTAAATAAACTATAATTGGGGAAATATTATTTATAATAAGCTGAATATAAAATCTATAAAGTATATTTGTAAGTTTATATTATTTTATATTTTAAAAGGACTTTTCATAATTACGATTTTAATAATAATAATTTTAATTGAGACATTCTAGATCATTAATATTTCTGTTATGCTACAAAAAAAAACATGATATATTGCATTGGGAAACGTCTTCGTAAAATACTGACGTTGAATTACTACATTTGTTGTCCCAAAAAGAATAGTAAAGGCAAAACATATAAAGGGTTTTCCAATAAGGACTTGCCAACTTTTTTTCAAAATAAAATGCAGACCATTTGAGATATTTCAAAAACTTTATTATCGGGTTGAAGTACAATCAAAACATTTATGAATGGAACTCGACTTCATTCATATGGCCACCGCGGGCACGTTTGCAGCGACCGATTCGTTGGACCCAATTTTCGATGACTCGGCCACACAATTCGGCCGAAACGACTGCTATTTCGCGTTCAATGTTGGCTCTGAGCTCTTCCAACGTTCTCGGCTTGTTGGCATAGACCAATGACTTGACGTAGCCCCAAAGAGAAAAGTCTAGAGGCGTTAAATCGCACGAACGAGGTGGCCAATCGACTGGTCCATTTCTTGAGATAACACGCTCATCAAACTTACTCTTCAATAAATCGATTGTAACGTGTGCTGCGTGGCTTGTGGCACCGTCCTGCTGAAACCACATGTTGTCCAAGTCCATATCTTCCAATTCGGGCCAAAAATAATCGGTAATCATGGCGCGATAACGATTACCATTCACAGTATCGTGACGATCATTATCGTCGACGAAAAAATATGGCCCTATGACGCCGCCAGCATGCAAACCGCACCAAACAGTTATTTTTTGTGGATGAAGTGATGTGTCATGAAGCACATGTGGATTTTCACCCGATCAATAACGCATATTTTGCTTATTGACGAACCCATTGAGCCAAAAATGAGCTTCGTCACTGAAAATGATTTTGCGATGAAATTGATCATTTTGGCGCATCTTTTCCAGAGCCCAATCGGAGAACGTACGTCGCTTCATATGGTCCATCGGCTTCAATTCTTGAGTCAGCTTGATCTTGTATTGGTGTAAACCAAGATCCTTACGCAAAATTCGCCATAAAGTGGTCTGGGCGATGCCCAACTCCTGAGAACGCCGTGGAATTGACTGATTTGGATTATTTGCTACGGACGTTTCAACGGCAGCGATATTTTCGACACTTCGACCAACCCGTTGTCTCACTGGCACGGCAACATCACACAACGAATATGTAGACTCAAATTTTTGCACTAAACTTGTTACTGCCTGTCTACCAGGGCGAGAATTACGACCGAAAATCGGAGTTAACGCTTTTAAAGTAGCGGTCACCGACTCCGAATTTCTGTAGTAAATTTTTATAATTTGCAGACGTTGTTCGTTCGTGTACTTTACCATGATGAAAATGTTAAGTTTACTGAATAAATTGACAGTGAAAGTGACAGTGATTAGTGAAAGGGTGTTCTCAAATTGAATTAAAATTTGTCAGGTCCCTATTGGAAAACCCTTTATAAAAGAAGCAAAAATAGACAAGAAATCTTGGAAATCTTTGGAATTATTTGTCTCTTTCAGCAGACTTGGTTTTTTAAATTATAACGGGTGGGCCATTTAAAAGTTTAAATTTAAAAATGTAATAAAACAAAAACGGTTTGAAATTTTGGCAAATTTATTTTTTTGTTGTGAAGTACAATTGTTCCGGTTACAGACGGAATATTTCATTCAAATAGCTGCCGCGGCTAGCCTCACAGTACCGCATTCGAGTATATGGGGTCGTATCTCGGCAATGGCATCACGAATGTTGGCCTTCAAATGCTCAATTGTCTTTGGTTTGTCGGCATAACACTTGTCTTTAACGGCGACCCACAAAAAATAGTCCAACGGTGTCAAATCGCAGCTTCTTGGCGGCCAATTGACATCACCATTTCGGCTAATTAAACGGCCATCAAACGTTTGACGCAATAAATCGATAGTGGCATGAGATGTGTGGCAAGTTGCACCATCCTGTTGAAACCAAACATCGTTCACATCAATACCATGAAGAGCGGGCCCAAAAAAATCGGTTATCATAGTGCGATAGGTGTCTCCGTTGACGGTAATGGTTGCGCCGTCCTCATTTTCAAAGAAATATGGGCCAATAATGCCTCCGCTCCACAAGCCGCACCAAACAGTCAGTCGTAATGGGTGCATTGGCTTCTGTAACACCACGTGTGGGTTTTCTGAGCCCCAAATACGGCAATTTTGCTTGTTCACATACCCACCAAGATGAAAATGAGCTTCATCCGAAAAGATGTTTTTTTTGTCAAAATCGACATCATCGTGCAGTTTCTCGTTGGTCCATCTAGCGAAGTGGATGGTCATACGGCTCAACTCTTGAACCAATTGAACTTTGTAAGGCGTCATACCGAGATCTTTTCGCAAAATTCGACGTAAACTGGTGCATGAAATGTTCAATTCTTGAGAACGATGACGAGTTGATGTTGATGGATTCTCACGCACACTCTCAGCCACAGCTTCGATATTTTCGGGTGTACGCACTGTACGAGCACGCTCACGTCTTGGCGCATCAACAATGAAATGAACTTTAGCAATAAACTTGCGTATACCAGGCACTGTTGGTCCTTCTCTGGGACCATATTTTGTACATTTTCGTGCAATTTCCGGCCAATTGTTTTTGTTTTGGAAATAAATTTCCAATAAATCCCAACGTTGCTCAAGCATAAATCAATTCATTTCGTTCAGTGGAGATAATACACTGAATTTTGTGACAGAATAGAATGACATAAGTATTGCCAGATTCGAAATAACCGGTGGTTCAAATTTAAACCGATAGATGGCCCACCCGTCTGTTCTGCCTTGGTCCCAGGTGCGGCACCATGATTAATTATCTGTTGATGATGACAACTTAGTTGCCGAAATACGTATACAGAATACGAAAATGATTGTGGAAAGAGGTTATATTAAACTTAATTGATTAATTTAATCAACTGCAGTCTCCATAATAATTTACCACTAAAATCCATATTTACTTACAATGTTATTGCGTTCATATTCTCATGTTGAAATACTGTACGCTAAGAAGTGGTGGTAAAGACTTTCGAGTGGAAGTGTACATTCCTACTTGAGTAAGGATGATCGGTTGGATATATGTATGTATATTGCTGCCAGCTGTTGTGGCATGCATAGTGTATTTATTATATAATTGAATTTCAAACAAACGATGTCTTGAAACTTAATTGATAGCGTAATACCTCCGAGCCTACTTTCTAAGCGATTCAAGTATCACACATTGATATAATCACCAATCAAATTTCTATTACGTCATATTAGAATTGGTTACAATAAGAAATTTCTTTTTATATATTCAATAACTATATTACTTTATGGACTACCACGAAATTTATGGAAAAAATAAACTATTTATTGGAAGGAACAAACATGTCAGGAATGTAGTAGAAGAAATTAATTCACCTATTTAAAATTACGTTCATAAAAACCTATATATGTACATATATACATGCATAGAAACGTCTTGTTAATGTTGACTATACTTTAAAAAAAGTCGCTAAGTATGTATAAACTGTAGTGCATCAAGCGGTGACGATGTATGTATGTATGTACCTTGACATTTCATACACTTGTAAAGAGTATTTAAATGACATTTATATCCGGGCTAAAGTTTCTTATGTGAGAATTATCAGGTTGTTACAAATGTAATGTCCGTTTTTTCCTTCAGTCTGAACTGAATCGCACCTATGTGAAGACGTGTATGTTTTTGGTGAAAATTATTATTGTATTTGTAGAAAAGGGTATTTATTTTGAAGTGTGTACCTGTTCCATTTCTTGGAAAGATTAATACACCTGTCCTTGTCTCGCCTATGGAAATGCTGTCGGCAAGAGATATTCGGGCAATTTACCTCTTTCAATTTAAAAAGGGATTAAGTGCAGCTGCAGCAACGCGAGAAATTAATCAGACGTTCGGTGAAACCACGTGTAATAAACGCACATTACGGCGATGGTTTAAAAAATTCAGCGAGGGAAATTTTGATTTGGAAAATGAGCCTCGCGGATATGCGCGTAGCACCGTTAATGACGGCGAGCTGCGTGTAGAAATTTAAAGTAATCAGTCGACAACAGTGCGTAGCCTTGCAGAAACATTTCAAGTGTCCATTGCCACCATTAGTCGTCACTTTTCTTCGATTGGCAAAGTGAAGAAACGCGATCGATGGGTGCCGCACCAATTAACGGAAGCCAATAAGCTCCGTCGATTAGAGGTGGCTACCTCTTTGGCTAATCGACAGAAAGTTGAACCGTTTCTTCATCGAGTGGTAACGTGTGACGAAAAGTGGATACTTTATGATAATCGGAGACGGTCAGGACAATGGTTAGATCGAGGTGAAGCACCAAGACAGCTGCACGAGCATCACTTCACCCGCGAAAGATTATGGTGACTGTATGGTGGACCAGTAAGGGTATTATTCACTATTCATTTTTGCAACCTGGTGAAACCATCACGGCAGCGTCCTATTGTGCCGAACTGGAAACTATGCATGGAAAATTGAGCCGCTTGCAGCCCTCACTAGTCAATAGACATGGACCCATACTTCTTCATGATAATGCAAGACCTCATGTTGCACGACAGACAATCCAAAAACTTTAGGAATTTGGTTACGAAATTCTCCCTCACCCACCTTATTCACCTGACCTTTCGCCAACTGATTTTCATTTTTTCCGAAGTTTAGACAATCATTTAAAAAATAGGGACTTCCCTGACCGGGAGTCTGTAATAGCAGTGTTTGAGCAATATGTGAGCCGTCAAAACCTAGATTTCTTTTCAAAGGGAATTTTTCAGCTTCCAGGCCGTTGGCAACAAACTATTGATGTAAATGGAGACTATTTTGCAGAATAAATATTTATATTTTTTTAAATTTAGACTTTTTATTCCTTACAAAATCGGACATTTCATATGTAACAACCTGATACAAAATTAGTGACCACTATTTTACATACATAAGCAGCATAAGACTAGTGAATATGGATATCATTGCTTGTACCTGCAAATCTATGACAAGGTATGAACCAACCCCTATTATAGAGCGTATTCACAAAAAAACGATTATAAATATTAGTTTACTGGAAAAGATATTTTGATTTTTCTCACGAGAGTTGTTAGTGTATTAACCAGCCAACTTCATTTTAAAACCTATCATTATAACTATATTGTGACAGCCCATATTTAAAGATTTATAAAGGAAAAATTTTTGTTACTCTGAGAAAATAACTTTTTCCTGCCATTACATAGTTTTATTAATTGCGGATAATTTAATGAAGAATGTTTTTACCTCGGATAAGATTCGAACCTGTATCTTCCATTTACCGGACGGCTACTATAAACCACTAAGCTACCGAGGAGTAAAAGTTGAAATCATTTCATAAATTGCTTAATGGAAACAGATTTTAATTAATTGTAACTTCACTGAAACTTACACTTTTAAATTAAATGGTTTCATTAATAGACAAAATTGCAGAATTTGAGCTGAGCAAAATCCATGAGAGATTCAAGAGCTTCCGATGTATGTGGAAAAAGTGAAAGTCTGGTGTGGATTTTGGGCTGGCAATATAATTGGGCCTTATTTGTTTCAAAATGAAGTCGATCTTGCGGTTACTGTCAATTTTGTCAGCTTGGGAGGTATAGACATTGCTGATATGTTGTTTCATCAAGACGGAATCATTAGTAACACAGAAACAAGAGAGAAAAATTCAGTGGGTTCATGTTTTATGTCACACCGTGATCTATTGCCGAACTGAAGCACAACATTCATCGAATTATTAAATAAATTGAAATTTGTATGCCAAAATATTCTAAAATTGAAAGAGACACAATCTTCCCAACATAATACCAATTGATATGCTGTTAAACAAAAATAAAATAGCCTCTGACCTTTTACTGAACTTGCTTTATTTACTTTTAAAGACGTCACATACTTGTTGAGATTTTTATATTCAGTCCTTGGTCAGAATATTGGCCCCATCTTAATAATTTTTAAATTTTCTTTGTTTCAGCTAATGTAATTCAAAAAACAAGCGAATAAACCGAAAGATATAGCAATCTAACGTTTATTTATATTCTATATACAAATGGGGCTTCAGGTAATAGCTCTGTATCTGCCTGCCATCGATTCTTTCACTAATTCTCGTATCTATTATGAGCGGATTCATTTAAATATGTTGTGAATAGTTATTGAAATAATTTAGTATCTAACGCTCGACAATATTTCAGTTTATGTTCCTGTGTGACGCTGTGTAGGTTTTGTTTGCTTTAAATTAGTGAGTTAATTTATTATATACAATTTATAATGTATTCATAATTATTTCAGTTTATGTTCCTGTGTGACGCTGTGTAGGTTTTGTCAACTTTAAATTGGTGAGTTTATTTGCTTCTATTTATGATACGATTAGATGATATGAGTCGAACAAGGCATACGAACAGTGAAAAGAGCAAAGGGTGAAGTCACGAAATATTAGCAATTTATTTAAAAGCCTTATTTTTGTATTATTTACAATAAATATTTTTGGTTAAACTCTTTTACTTTCTTTTGCTATATAATAAAAAGCGTTATATTCGCCAGTGGTGTTAATATTTTTGTCAGGGACTACAAATTAATAATATTAATTATTATTCCATTACTGAAGATACCTGAATATATGACGCTGTCTACAAAGATATGTTGCGGGGTGTACATACGTACATGTATACGTATCTTATAGATTTTAATAAACCTCAAAGTACTCTATATAATTAAAATTCAAAATTAATTCATTTCCAAGTCCAAGCAACACAATTCACAACAAGACACCAGTTTCATTGAGACCCTATGAATATTCAATTAGAAACTGTACAGACTATGCATTTAGTAAAATATGGTAATGTATACAAACATTTATTGCAATTCTAACTAATGCTAACCATAAAGTAACATTATTTTAATTCAGAATGAGAAACATAAATTCGAGTCATTTCTTTTTGCTAATTTCGCAGAATAATCTAATAATAATTTAATATGAACCAATGCACCCATTTTTATGTTTACAATGCGTTCATTGTAACGGTTTTTTTTTAAATAATTACATGCCCTTCTACGAGATCCTAAAGATTATACACAAGTTTTGTATTTCAGTTGTAAAAACAATTCTAGAGGTACTGAAAGTTCTCTTTAAAAAAGATAAAGTCGATATACTACTGCGGGCAAAAAATAGTAAGACTTTTTAATTTAAATTTCGAGCGAAAACCCATTCGTCGAAATATTTTTTTTCTAGATTGGTATGACTGTCAGTGATACCTGTGCCAAATGTCACATCAAAATAATCATTAGTGTTTAGTATACGCTTGTCTTTCTGAAGTACAAAAAGTGTATTCAGCGATTTTTACAATGAGTGAAATTATTCAACAAAGAAGTTCCATTAAATTTTGTGTACGGAATCAAATTTCTGGTGCCGAAACGTTCAGAATGTTGCAAAAGGCCTTCGGTGATAATTGTTTGTCGCGAGCAAGTGTTTTTGATTGGTACAAATTATTCAAAGAGGGTTGAGCACGCGTTGATGACGAACCACGTCCGGGACGGCCATCAACATCAACTGATGATCAACACGTCAATAGAATCAAGGAACTGGTACTTGAGAATCGACGATTAATAGTCAGAGACCTTACTGGCATCGTTGAAATATCGGAAGTTTCAGTGAAAACCATTTTGAAAGATCATTTGGGCCTAAGAAAAGTGAAAGAATGATTTGTTCCAAAATCACTCAGTTTTTTCGAAAAACAGCGTCGCGTTGACGTCTGTGAAACAATGCTTTCCGACTAACAAGACAAAATGAAAGGCATCATAACTGGAGATGAGACTTGGATCTACGCTTATGACCCGGAAACAGACGATCAATCGGCCGAATATCGTATCAAAGGTGAGCCGAAGCCCAAAAAACCACGTCAAAGCAAGTCAAAAATCAAGGTTATGTTGACAGTTTTCTTCGATTATCGAGGTGTGGTGCACCCCGAATACCTTCCGACCGGCCAAACTGTCAACAAAGAATACTATTTGAGTGTTATGCGTCGTTTGCGCAATGCTATTCGTAAAAAGAGGCCAGAATTATGGGCAGACAACTCTTGGTTTTTGCACCACGATAATGCACCGTCGCATACTGCATTGATTCTTCGTGAGTTTTTCGCCAAATTTTCAACCAATATCGTGCCGCAACCACCGTATTCGCTTGATTTAGCTCCGTGTGACTTCTGATTATTCAGCAAACTCAAACGACCGCTCCGGGGAAACCGTTTTGAGTCAATTGAAGACATTAAACGTGAATCGCTACGCGCATTGAAGGCTATTCCTGAAATTGACTTTAACAACTGTTTCGAGAATTGGAAGAAACATTGGCACAAGCGTATTGGGGCCAGAGGGGATTACTTTGAGGGGGATGAAATAGATTTAGATTAATAAATTAAGAATTTTAAAAAAAAATTGAACAAAGTCTTACTATTTTTTGCCCATAGTAGTAAGTTTTAAATGAAACAAAATATAGGAAAATTTTAAGTACGATTTAATAAAACACTTTTTTATCTTCAAAAAAAAATATTTTATTTATTCTAAAATACTCATTTTTATAAAATTAAAACCTAAAAATAAAAAACATAGGTACTTCAGTAGTCACAACTTAGACTAAGGACAACAACCTCAGCAGAAGATCTTGTAAAGGTGGTAACAAGCAAGGGAAACAGACGAAAAACAGCCTCAGAAATCACAGCAGAAATGAATGCTGTTCGTCGAAAACCCGTAAGTGTTTGCACAGTTAAACAGCGATTAAAAGAAGCCTGTCTTCACGGACGAATTGCAATGCGGAAACCGCTTCTACGCAAGTAAAACAAGCAAAAACGTTTAAAATGGGCACGCAATCACCAAAATTGGACCATAGAAGACTGGAATAAAGTATTGTGGACCGCTAAATCCAAATTCGCGATGTTTTCGTGAGGAGGTCTGTAGGTGAGCGTGCTCGGGAAGAATGCATAGCCTCTACTGTTAAGCACGGTAAAGGTTCAGTCATGATATGGGGTTGCTTTTCTGGATCAAATGTGGGCGATCTCGTAAAAATCGAACGTATACTAAAAAAAGAACAGTATAAGCGCATATTAGAGGAAAACGCAATCCCCCCTGGAATTAAAATTTCCGGTCAGAATTGTATCTTCCAACAAGATAATGACTCGAAACACACTTTCAAACTATGCCGGGAATATCTGCAGGAATTGGAGAACAAAAGAATCATGAAAGTTATGGCGCGACCTCCCCAGGGTCCCGATTTAAATCCCATCGAGTTGCTGTGGCAAGAACTTGATCGAGAGGTGAGAAAATCGGCCCCAACATCTGCTGTTAATATGTGGAAGAACCTGCAAGAGGCATGAGGTAAAATAAAACCTGAGACATTACGAAAATTAATCGAAAAAATGCCTCGATTGTGTGCTGCAGTGATTAAAAATAAAGGAAGGCATATAGACGAGTCTAAAATTTAGATAAATATGTTATACAACAATTAATTTTGGATGTAAAAATATATATTTTTCATATGTGTAAATAATAAAAGGATATTAGTATTTCAATTTTGATTTTTGTTACAATTTGTGGGTTAAATGCGAGTGACCAAACACTTATGAGCGATAGTGTACATCTCCCGGAATAATTTTTAAAATTTGAGCACACACTTCTAAATAACTTAGTAGTAAAACGAACTACGCCATTGTATTCCTCCATCCTGCCAACATTTTCAACTTAAATGTATGTGACGTAGTCGTAATTCTAACCTCAATTACCATTAATGAGTTTTGATTACAACAATAACTCATTCAAGTAATTAAGTTTGATCGATGTATATTACTCCCGACTAAAAATTTTGGTAAATTATTTCTGCTTACCACGGAGCAGATAAAGTAGCAAAAGTTAAAACTCAATTTAAATGACAGTGTGCCTTGATAAACTGTTTATTCACGTTGAGCAGGAGAGAATAAAAATCGCATTTCCCATATGATTAACGATCAAATAACCTGTAAAATACAGGAGTTATTAATTCGTTACGTAAGCTTTCTTGAATTTATTGCGGGCTTTTTATTGCCGGTATCACTTGAAAAATAAAACTCATATATTATGAAACAAAATTGATTTTGTAGCACTTTCTTGTGCGGATATAATTCGCAGAAATGTCAGAGAAAGCATTTTTGTTGAGTGAAATGTCACATGCAGGTGCTCTAACAAAAACATTCGTATAGTAATTACATAAATTTCTTTAAAATAAATTATTTCCAAACACGAGTCTATCTACTGTACAGGTGACAACAAAATTTTTATAACTAAAATAATTTGATAATTAAAAAAAGAGATAAAGAAAATTTAACGTATCCTAATAACAAAAAGAATTTGCCAGAATTTTTGTGTCTTGCTTAAAAACATATTTTGTTTTTTTTTTGAGTGGTATTAGCATTTTAAGACGGTAGCCGTTTATATTTCGGGAATAGCAAACAAAAAAAAAGTTATTACCGAAAATAGTTTTATTGCTTTTTAAAATATTCTCCTTGAAAATCATCCGTTTAAACCAATCCGAAAAGCATTGCTGCCACTGTGAAGACGGTATCTTCAAAATATGAGTTTTCAATGCTTCAACTGCCTCTTCCTGCGTAGAAAACCGAAAGAAACAACAGAAATCACAGGGTGCTAGATCAGGGCTGTACGGCGGATAGCTCATCAATTCAAAGTTTTGCCCGGGCAAATATTCAATTGTTTGAACAACTTTTCTTGGTTTTGGTTCATCTTGGAACACCCACACAGTCGACTACTGTTTATTATCGGGCTCATACGTATAGATCCAAGATTCATCACATGTGAAGACTTTATAAATGTTCTTCGAAGCACCGCCATTGTATTTTTTGTGCATTTATTGGCACCAATCGACGCGAGTCGTTTTGAGCGGTTGTCAAATTATGTAGTACCCAATGTGAACATAGCTTCTTAACGGCTAAATGTTTATGAAGTATCTTATGCACGCTGGTGTTACTAATACCTAGAGATGCCTCGATCTCACGGTATGTCACATGACGGTCTTGCATTATCAATTCAGACACTACATTAATGGTTTCCAACAGAATGACATTTGTGGGACGACCTTCACGAAATTCATCGTCCAAAGAACTCCGTTCAAGTTTGAATTCACTATACCAACGATATACTGTAGTTTTCGATGGTACTTCATCACCATATAAAGAATTCAACTCGTCGATGCATTCTTGTTGAGATAATCCACGCCGAAAGTTATGAAAAATAATTGCACGAAAATGTACGCGAGTTAATTCCATTTTGTCGCTGAGATAAAATTTTCAAGTGACTGTCAACAATAGAAATAGCGACCGGATAATAAAACTGTCAATGTAAATATATTGTCGAAAATGACAAACTGCACGATGCAATCATCAGATCGGAGACAACACTAACAGTGTTGCCAGTTCCCAAAATATAAACGGCTACCCTCGTATTAGAGTGTCGATTTTATAGTGTTTTTAAAGTGTTTTCTTTTAAGAAAAAGGACGTATTCTAGCCTTGTAGCTCATAGACGGTAAAATCTAAGTCTCTAATCATTCATTTTTTAAATCTACACCCTTTATTGAAGTGTAAATGTTACTCTATTCACGCGACTATCAAGTAATTTATTTAATTTTTTTCTATCAAACTCTTTGGAAACTTTTATTAGTTAACCACCAAGAAGACAAATCGGAAGCAAATTAAAATACAATTCACAAATTGCGATCCACAAAGAGTACAGTGAGAAAGGAATTTACACTTTAAATACCAGATTAAGCGTAGATAATACTTTAGTATAGTAATTTGTTTATTTTCAGAATTTGAACTATATTCTTTAGATACTATAACTTTATGTATCTTATTTAAACTATTGAGATGAAAAAGCAATTTTTTGCAGTCTTATAATAATAGGATATGTAAAATAGAAGATAGTACTTGTTAATTCTGGCGTATTTATTATCATTTAGTTGTAATTTTGATAAAGAACGCGTTTTTGTCTAGGAAAAATGATATAAATTCTGGCATTGTATTGTATCGTGTAGTTGATGTCAAAGAGATGCATATTATCAAGCCTTATATCGTTATACCTTTTTGAAGACAACTGGTAAGAAGAACCCCACGACAGCTCCAAAAGACAGTAGCCATAACTTTACCGTCCAAATGTACGGTCTTTGCTCCTTCGGAACATTTGTACCAATCCATTATTTCGATTATTGCTTCATTTCGGGTGTATAATGGTACATCTAGGTTTCGTCACCCGCTATTATTCGACTCATTTCTGAATCATGTCTTAATTTTGATAAATTGAGGTGTGAAGTGTGTTCGCGTTTGTGGTCCACAGTCAACAAATGCGGCACCCATTTGGCACACAATTCCTTCATGCTTGTTTCATTTGCGAAATTGAAATTAATGATAATATGAAATATGAAGACCATACCACGTACTTCTTATCATTTTTGTAATACGCGCGCCTCTTGGGCATCTACAGGGTTAATGCTAACATCCATCTATTGGCAAATCGCCAAGATTTTAAAGAGCACTGGTAACCTTGTTACTGATTTTAGTAAAATGCACGAGTCATAATTCTTTCGTTCGTACCTGCGTATGTTTGAACGACAGAGGGAGGTATTGTTTCTTCATTATTTTTTTGTATCGAAAAAGTACGATAAACAGCCCATAAAGAATCGTTTGTTGATAACACTAGTTTACCTGAGGAGAGTGAATTCCTTGAAACGCGTAGTAAACAGGGTATTATTAACATTTGAATGATTCTTTTAATATTCATCTATTGGCGATTCCCCGAGATTTTAAAGCTTTCGCCTACATACGCATTGGTAACCTTGTTACCGATTTTAGCGAGGTGAACACGTCCTTATTCTTGCGTTCGTACATTCGTATGTTTGAACGACAGAAAAAGGTATTGTTTATGCATCTACTGGGAACAGATTTCCACGGGTTTATGGTTGCAATCGATGGAAATTAGCTCCCGTAAAAAGACTCCGGCTCGGCTTCTGTTTTATCACTTGTTTCGTTCTTTAACAATAAAAACTGATTGGTACTCCACTTTTCTGTTTTGAAACAAGTTAAAATAGTTCATTTTCTATTCAAATAACAAGAGTCTTTAGGATTGAAATGAACGCAATCAAATAAGATTTATTAGAGCTGCCCTCTTTCGTTAAACTCATTAATTGTTGATCCGTCCTCGTATGCATAGGCAACAATATAATTTCACTCATTTTAGATTATAAGTTGTTATGTAAAATATTAAGTAAAGATGCAAATTAGTTAGGCTATTGATATTTATCCGCATACAAATGATTACATTTACAGTTAAATTAGTACCTAACAACTTAAGAATCTGAAAATGTGGAACAAATCTATTCGAAAGAAAAATGTTGGCGTTTCTAGAAAACTAGTTTTGTCGCCTACAATAATAAAAAAAACGATGAATATAAATTATTATTAAAATGTATCACTTTTACTTTTATTTCTCAGTATATCACATACTCTTTATAGGAATGAATATATATATAAATATTCATATTTTATTGATATTTGAAAAATGTATAGGATGTCACAAAAACGAGTTAATTTAAAAAAATTGGACGGTTATGTAATTCGATTTCCTTAAAACAGGTCTATAAAAAGACATCTGAATCATTATAGTGTAAAAAAATTTTATAGGCAACGCGTTCAAAATGTTTTGTGAATAATTCTTTTACAGTTTTACAAATAGCGGGCAATTTTTATTTATCAGCACAATTGGATTTCCCATACTTACAGGATGTTGAATAAGTTATCGCTATTTTATCGTGAAAAATCAATGCTTCATTTTTTAAAAAAATAGTGAAAATCATATCACTGAAAGTATTGTCCATCGCTAGCTACTAGCTTTTCCCTTTTTTCTGGCGGCATATTTAAATTCCAAGTCGAAAAATGACACTTGTTTCAATGCTCTCCAAGAGTCGACCAATTTGTTATTAGCATTGAAAAATCGAGTACCAGGTGTACCGGAAAGTCATTACCGATTTTTTTCGTAAAAAAACTACATAAATTACAAGAAAATGGAAAAATTTATTTATTCAAAGTATGGGCTATTTGATTCTACACATCTTGCCCATTTTTTAGGCAATTTATGGATGCTATCCCAAAAAAAGTTGTTTGTTCTTTGAGCAAAACTATTCATCGAGCCATTTTCTAACTTCTTCCAAATTGGCGAAGTGCTCTGGAAGCACGTGTCGCATTGATACGAAAAGGTGATAGTCGGACGGGACAAGGTCTGTGCTTTCAACGCTTCCTTGACCGGTTTTGCTGTATGAGACGGCGCGTTATCGTGCTGTAAAATCACTTTGCCGTGTCTTCGGGCCCATTCTGAACGCTTTTATTTCAATGTATGGTTCAAATTGATAATTCGTTGTCGGTAGCGATCAGTATTAATTGTTTCACCCGGTTTCAACAGTTCTTAATACACCACGCCACTCTGGTCCCACCAAACATAAGGAATTGTCTTGCGACCAAAACGATTTGGCCTTGGAGTCGATGGCCCGACTTCTCCAGGTGATAACCAAGATTTTTTGCGCTTAGGGTTTTCGAAATAAATCCATTATTCATCACCCATCACTATTAAATGCAGAAATGACTTCCGATCATACCTTTGACGCAGAATTTTACAGACGATTTTTCGATTTTCCATTTGCCTGTCATTTAATTGACGTGGCACCCATTTTCCCATTTTTTGAATTTTTCCCATTGCTCGTAATCGATCGCTAATCGTTTCTTGGGCCACATTTAACGCTTCCCCCAATTGTTTTTGTGTTTGGGTTGGGTCTTCATCCAATAAATCCTGTAGTTTCGCATCTTCAAACTTTTTCGGTTTACCAGAACGTTTTTTGCCTTGCACAATGAAATCACTACTTTTGAATTGTCAAAATCACTCCTCACATGTTTCTATTGTTGGAGCATGCTCACCGTAAGTTTCTACCAACAAACGATGACTTTCAACGCCCTTTTTACTTTTGATTAAATAAGCAAAGTAATGCGTGCAGAAAATGCACTTTTTCAGGCACAAAACACGACATTTTCAAAGAGGTATAAATCTACGACAGTGTTAATTTCGCAAAATATAACATGTATGGCATTGAAGATTGATGTCAGTAGAATAAAATGACATATGTGGCAAATCGTAATATTGCGCACTTAAGCCTAGCGATATCTATTAGAAAAACCTTTAATGGCTTTCAGGTACACCTGGTAGACCCCAGTCTTGGTGCAAAATGTTTGAAACACTGGCTATCAAAAAGTTATATACTTCTACTATAAATTTTAATAATTTTATGATTGACTATCATGTCATGTACCAAATCAACATTTACTTAAATCACTATTGTATCTGGTACACATTTACACGATTTTCTTCCCAATTTAAAATTCCAAGATCAATTGTTTTATGTGAGAAGAATAACTTAATACACGAGTTACATCATTATGAATTTCTTGAGAATTCTTTGTGCAAATATACTTTGTCCTCCATTAAGTTTTATCCATTCCGTAAATATCACAACGACATATTAAAATTAAATAAATCTTCTTGAACGAAACAAGACAGACACTTGAAACTTTGAATGTTGTAATTTTAATAAATAATAAGTTCACAGTAACGATTTCCCTTTATTGATTAAAGGCCATTATGTTAGAAGCAATTTGCTTTAAATGATTTAAAAAACTCAATAATTCAGAGGTCAGAAGTTCGAGACAGACATTTGTAATTGGAATCTCATTCATGGAATAAAACTTTTAATATATTAATGTTCTCATTTGAATACATTTACAAACAATTATAAAGGCTGTTTCAAATTGAGCGGTTTTTTAAGAATAAATAAAATATAGATGGCGCACTGAATTTGTCCGGGTATGTGGGCAATTAAAGAGTGCGATGTACGACATTTATAAAAAGGCTTCGTAGACGGTACAACAACGCGTTCAAATTGTTGAATTATTTTATGAAAATCAGCGTTCTGTGAAAAGAGTTTTTAGAAAATTACGTGAATTTTATGGTTTATATAATCGTCCATCTGAAAGCACTATTGGTCGAATTATTAAAACATTTCAAGAGACCGATTCCGTGGAAGATCAAAAAAAGTGAAAAATATAGTCGTAGTGGTCGTTAGCAAGAAAATATTGGTTTGGTTCGTGAAAGTGTTGTTGAAGATCCTGAAATGTCCATTAGACGACGTTCACAACAACTTGGACTTAGTGGATCAACAACATGGCGTATTTTACACAAGGATTTAGCTCTGAAGGCATATAAGGTTCGATAACACAGGAACTGAAGCCACTACATCATTTAAAACGTCGTTCATATGTCAATTACATCAATGAACAACCAGCTGATTTTTCTCAAAAAATAATGTTTTCCGATGGGGCACATTTTGAACTTGGTGGCTATGTTAATTATGATAATTGTCGTATCTGAGGTGAGGAAAGTCCACGAATTATTCAAGAGAAACCTATGCATCCTAAACGAGTTACTGTTCGGTGTGCATTACGGTCAGGCGGTGTAATTGGACCTTACTTCTTTGAAAATGCTGCTGGTGAAGCTGTAACTGTCAATGGTGGTCGATGTCGTCGGATGATAACCGAATTTTTGTGGCCTGAATTAATGAATATTGATCTAGAGGATATGTGGTTTCAACAGGATGGCGCTACACCTCACTTTGCACACGAATCAATAGATTTATTGAGAGAAAAATTTCCTGGACGTGTAATCTCAAGAAACGGCGATGTTAATTGGCCACCAGGATCATGCGATTTGACACCGTTAGACTATTTTCTTTGGGGTTATGTGAAAAGTCAGGTTTATAAAAACAATCCACAATCAATTCCTGCTTTGAAAGATGATATTATTCGTGTCATTGGTGAGAGAGAGCCTCAATTATGTCAAAATGTCATTGAAAATTTTAACAAAAAAGTGGACGTCTGTGGAGCTGCAAGAGGCGACCATTTGGCAGATATTATTTTTCGCATATAAATGTCATAACTGATACTTCAATTAACAATAAAAAGTTTTTGAAAATGAATGCAAATTATGTCTCTTATTTATTCTTTAAAAAACCTTTACATATAATATTATATTTTTACTTTAGTTCATTGTTATTAATTTAGTGAACTTCAACAATGCGTCAGTTAAGTGAATTTTGTTGTAAAAATGGTATTTAAATTATATCAAATTAAGCCTGTCCTTTAAATAACGTTGTTGCCATCTTTCTCTCTCTTTCTTTCTAATTTATGACGTAATTTATTGTTTATTACTTTCATCTACTATTCATTAATAGTAACAGAATTACATAATAATGTCTTCGTACTTTATTATATACTCTCTAAGATTAAATATGTTTATTTAGAATAGTCTAGATTACATTACGTGAGCACATATATTGTAAGGTGGATTAATTCTACTTCTATCTTATAACGTTATAAGAAAATGAAATGGAATAAGCATTGCAAGAATTCTTAGAATGGTTGGTAGTCTAAATTAAGTTTGCATAAGATGGGCGGTTGGTGTAAGTTCATTAGAAGTCATTGGCACAAAATACGTTATTTAAGATGAATTGTATGTATTCTTGCACATTTTGAGTTAAGATTTAATATCAATAAAGAGCATTATTTTAAAACAACAGCGCAATAACTGCATTGTTCAGTAAATAACGGCACAGGTATTTAAGCGTAAAAGTAATATAGGCCAAACGTGATGTATGTTTGTATGAAAGAAAATATTACGTCTGTTAAGTGCGTGTATTTCTTATAAAGTGTAAATTTTGATTTAAATTCTTGTATTGAAAGAGAACAATAGCATTGCAAGCATTGAAAAAAGAAATAGGAAAAATCCTTTACTCTTTTATTATTTAAATATTTGAAATCATATAAATTATTATTGGAACATTTAGATTGTAGAGTGTGCAAGTGTGTAATGGAGTCGAAAAGGGAGTATCGGGAAAATAAGGGGAAAAAAGAGGAAAACAAATAGGAAAAGAATAGTGATTATCCAAAAAATACTGCAAGGAAATGGTGTTAAAGGATCTGTGAAAGAAGAAATCAAAATTTAAGATTTGAGAGAAGAAGTTTTGGAGAAGTAATATTTTTCCAAAACGTCTTCTTAGCTATGAGCATTAAGGGCAAACGACTGGTCTTTGTCACTTTTATTAAAATTTCCAATTCCCATCTAAGATTAAAATTACTTTTGCACCGAACGTACCTACAGGTTGGTAGAAAAGTTTTGAAAGCGACACCTATTAAAGCAGTAAAGGAATCAAAATTCATACGCCATTTTAATATTTCATGTGTCATATGAACACACTAAAAATTTTATCACGATCTGTCAATTCATTCATTGTTAGCAATCCATTTGAATTAGAGGTGTCGGTGTATTTTTTAACAATGGAAAAAACTGAATATCGCGCTGTGATAAAATTCTTTGCTTTGGAAAGTTTATCAGCAACAGAGATTCATACAAAAATGGTGAACGTGTTAACGGAATGTGCTCCTTCATTTCCAACAGTACATCGATGGGTTTTAGGGTTAAAACGTGATCGTACAAGCGTTGAAGGTGAACAACGTAATGGACGACCAAAAACTGCAACAACAGCAGAAATCATTGAACAAGTACATAATATGGTTAGTGAAGATCCGAATTTCACTAAGCGTGAAATTGCTAATACCATAGGCATCTCAGAGGAACTAGTACTCCATATTTTACATGGAGAATTACATATGAAAAAGCTGTTTGGAAAGTTAGTGCCGTATTCGTTAACAATTCAACAAAAACTGGATCGAAAACAAATTTCTCAGCGTAACTTGGTGCGTTTCAAGCGGAATAAAACCGATTTCTTGCGTCGTTTTATAACTATGGATGAGACTTGGATCTACCACCATGATCCTAAATTGAAACAAGAACGATTACAGTGGACTACGGTTGGTTGTTCAAATCCAAAAGAGGTGAAGTCAGGACGATCGGCAAAAAAGGTTATGGCATCAGTGTTTTGGGATTCAAAAGGAATTTTATTGATTGATTATCTTGAAAAAGGTATTAACAATTAACAGTATTATTGTAACCTTTTAGATCAACTAGATGCAAAAATTCGTGAAAAAAGACCTGGTTGAGCGAAAAAAAAATAATTTTTCATCAAGACAATGTGTCTTCACACAAAAGTGTTTTGACGAAGGCTAAATTGAATGAATTAAAGTACGAATTGCTTGAACAACCACCGTATTCACCAGATTTGGCTCCGAGTGATTACTATCTCTTCAGAATCTTGAAACAATTCATTCGTGGAAAGCGTTTTTCATAGAATTAAGAAGCTATTTCAGCTGTGGAACAGTATTTTGCAGAGCTTCCAGAAAATCATTACAGAGATGGTATAAAATTATTGGAGGATCATTGGAATAAATGTATTGAAATTGAGGGAGATTACATTCAATAAAAAAACTAATTTCATTTAAAAATTCACATTGTTTCATTTTTGCTTTCAAAACTTTTCTACCAACCTGTAATCTTAATTTTCATCATAATAGTTTCTAAATTTTATGACCAAATGATTCCTAAATGTAAACGTGGAGTTGTAAGGAATACAAAGTGGGGAAATAGAAAAAAGGAAAAGAATTAGGATAAGGCTAGAGAAAACCCAGGAAAACTGGAAGAAAATTGTGTTGAAGGGTCTACAAAAGAAGAAACCGAACTTCTATGAGAAAGTTTGGTGATTAAAATTATTAGGCAGCAAACCTATATAATGCTAATTTTCATCATGAAACTTTTTAAACTTCAAGATCAAAAGACTCCTAAATGTAAATATGTGGAATTTTGTTAAACCGAAGTTCGTCGTCATATAAAGGTTCCACTGTAAGTTTAGATCCTTTTTAATGAAAAAAGACCTAAAGTTACAGTGGGATCTTTCCCAAATGGGGAAACTTTAAGAGTTTCACGCGAATTCTAACGCATTCAATCTTTTAATGGTCATTCAGCGACGTTGTGCCTCATGACTAACAGCTTTTTTTCATGTGGGGTTTGTCTTGCAAAATTTTACGAAATACGTCCAATTCAATCTGCAAAGTCTCTTCTATTTCAACCACGTCAGGTGGTGGTCATTATTAATCATATGCTTTACAACCAATATGTTTTCAAAAGTGACTGCAGTTTTTCACAGTGATCATACTACAGAAAATTGCATCTCTCCAAATTCTTTATACCAATATATATTCGCCCCGAATAGATCTTCACTCCCAAAAGCAAATTGCGGACGATCAAGGTATTGTTCTTTTTTTAAACCAATTGCAAAATAGTAGTAAATCATGGCATGGTGGTGTTCTGGTGAAAGGTTCACACTGATTACTTGAAAGAAAATATTGCTCACGATTGGAAAAAAGGACATACTAGAAAAAATTCTAATTTTACTGCATTTTCACATCGTATATACGTTGCGGAAATTTTTGACAAAAATTACTGCTCTTTCGTGAGACTCGAACTCACGATTTTCTTTGGTGAGATTCGAACCCACGATTCCATGTTTGCCGGACATGTATCTAATTTCTACAGTGTATATACGACGTAATAAAAGCAGTAAAAATTAGAACCTTTCAGTTTTAGATTGTAGAAACGCATCACTACATGCAAAAGGAGATAGCTTTAGTTTGTTTTGATATTCCGTATTTTTAATATACATTTTTTGCTAATAATTCATATTGGCGGTTAAAAATTTGATGTTTTTTTCACATCGAAAACGTCTATGAACCCAAAACAAGGTCAAGATCTGAACATCTCATTTGTCTGTTTCCTCTTGCAAGAAATACATATATTTAAAATTACAGAAAATTGTACATGCAGTATCGTATATTATTTAATATCACGGACCAATTGTACACAAATTATTTATTGTCGTGACTCTTGCATCGCAAAATAATACCACGGTAAATGGAGTGCAACCCAAATCAGCATTTACAATGTGTAACATTGCGTAACTTTAACTTGGGTTGAACCTGGCTGCAGCAGTGCGTGATAAGAATGAGTAATTCTATCGATTCTAAAGAAATTCCGTACATGCTAAATATTTCAAGCGTGGACTTCATTGTTTGAAGGAAAATTATTATATATTAATACGTAAGTTAGATAAGATGTATTTATTTGAGCGTTAAAAATTTGAAATGACATTTTTCCATTGAATTATTAACCGATGTGGCATTTACTTGAAGAAAATCCATAACGAAATTAAACACAAAAAAAGCCCACGATCTACACAGTCTGTCTCTGAGAAAATTTTTTAAAAATAAAAACAAAAGCTTAGTATTTTGGTAAAATTCATTTATTTTATTCAAAGTAGTCGCCTTCGGCTTCAATACAACGTTTTGCATGCTCATTTAACATGTCGAATGAATTTTTAAGTTCATCTTTAGACATGTTCTTCAAGATCGCTGTCGACGCCTTTTTAATGGCTTCGACGTCGGCATAACGCTGCCCTTTCATCGACAAATGTAGTTTGGAGAATAGATAGAAATCACAGGAGGCCAAATCTGGTGAATACGGTGAATGGTTGATGGTTAAAATGCTATTTGTAATTAGAAAATCAGTGATAAGCGTCGAGTGATGGGCTGGTGTATTATCATGTAACAAAAGTCTGCTACCATTTTCATTATAATGAGGACGCATACGACGAATACGCTTCATAATACCAAGATAATATACAGCATTGACTGTTTGACTAGTTGGTACAAACTCTTTGTGCACTATGCCTTTCCAATCATAGAAACAAATCAACATTGTCTTCACTTTTGACTTCTCCAAACTGCTTTTTTTCGGTCTTTCTTCGCTTGGATCATATTGAAAACACCACATCTTAGCACCAATTACAATAGAATACCCGAAGCTTTCGTCCTTTTTTGAGTCTTTAATCAAGTCTGTACAATGTTGAATTCCGAGCAATTTTTAATCATCAGTTAGCTTGTGTAGTACAACCTTGCGCAAATATTTCTCAGTCCCAAATTCTGTGTCAAAATGCAATGAATTGAATCTTTGGAAATATTTAATTTCATTCCCATGTATCGCAATGAGGATTTCGACTCATTTCTGATAAATTCACGAACAAATTCGATGTTACTTTCCGTAACCACAGATTTTTTTGCGCCAAGAACACGCAAGATGTATCGTATTACTTAACGGAATAAAAGTAAACACAAAAACTGAGTTGTGTGATTTTCACAAAATATTTTTATTAAAAAATAATAACAATTGCTTCGCCAACACTATGTCTTCTTCAGACTGTAGATAATTTTAACTCAAACGAAATAGATTCTAGTCAACTGAACTATTTTCAGGGTGGAGGTGATATAATTGTATACCTCCAAGGAAATAAATTTAACAATGGAGAATTATTCAAATCTACTTGATCGTTTAATAAATTATTACATTTTTTATGCTTATTTGTTTCTATGATTTCAAATAATGATAACTTATTTTCCGAATGTAGAATCGTGAATTTTGAATTAAAAGCATGATTACAAGTAGTTTCAGTGCAGTAGTTGAGCCCTGAGGATGTCCCATACAGATGGGTACGAAACGTCGGCAGATATACAAGTGCCGCTGTTCCAGCCCGGAAGCCCAGAAGCAGATAGCATGATTACAAGTATTTAAATGTACAGCATAGTTGGAATCATTTTTGTTATGATTAAAACTTATTTTGTGTTCTGATATGCTTGTTTCCATAGATCTATCAGTTTGACCGACATACATACATATCTTAGAACAATCACCACGAGAAAGCTTATAGGGGAAGAGTTTATAAACTTTCTTATGATGATTGCTCTAAGATGTACGCGTCGAATCGTCAAGAAGGAGCTCAGCTACAAGTCTTATTAATCACTATTAAAGTGAGACAGATGGTTTCCGAAGTCGCCAGGCCAAAGCGAGTTGAACGCTGCAGTCTTCTATTGTATCCCTAAGAAACAATGCTGCTGGACTACTCAGATTTTTTCTGACGAGAAAATTTTTACTGTAGATACGAAAATCAATCGAAGGAATGCTTGCCCACAACCTTGAAGATGTCCCCATTGTTGCAAGAACGAAATTTCCGGCGAATATTCACGTGCTAGGTGTTCAGTAAGGGTGATATCATGCCACATTTCTTTAACAAAGGGGAAAATATCACAAAAGAAGTTTATTTGCGTGTTAGAACAATGTAGTGAAGCCGTAGATGGGACTGTGTCGTCTGGAAAGCCGTACGTTTTCTAGCAGGACAGTGGAACCGCCCACACAAGGCACTTGGTGTAAAATTGATTGTTGGTCAACGTCGACATTTTTTGATCGAAAGAATTCTGACCTCCCAACAGTCCAGATTTGAATCTTTTGGACTTTTATGTGTAGGGTGCAGTTGAAAGGGTCATGAACAAGTCCAGACATACAAACGCCGCATCATTGAGAGTCGCTATTAAAGCGGCGTTCACCAATATGAACAGTGATATATTAAATCGCGCCTGCGCACGTCTTAGATCGAGAATGGAGGCTGTCGTGCGTTCACTTAATGGACGGTGACACATTAAAGAGCGCCTACGCACGCTTCAGACCGAGAATGGAGGCTGTCATTCAAGCAAGCAGGGAATATATTGAGTAAATGTGTTCTTTCTGGCCTTACAATGTGGTTTGAAAAAAATTATAACCTTTTCGTTTTTGCTAAAAAAATATGTTTAGAGAAAAGTATAATTTGTCCGAATTTCGGCGCCGCACCCTGTATATGAGAGTAGAAAAAATCAATTTAAGTAATTAAGAAAAATTATCGCAACAAATATCTTAAAATATAAAAGGTATCGATTAATTTACTTAAATATCGAACGTAAGAAAACTAGAGAAACTAATTGTACCATATTCAGGGTCATTAAACGCTGCAATTTAAAAATTAATTCTATTTTATAATTATATCAGTGTTAATTAAAAATAGAACTTTTTTTTGGTTGTTTTTGTAACATTACAATATCATAATGACTTACTCATGTGATAATACACATAATATATTAAATCATTAAAATATTTTTAAATTACATGAAACTTTAATCTACAATAAACAGTACAAAACGGTAAATTAAGCAATATTTTCTTGCTTAAACGATATTGAAATTATATGACCTTGTTGTACCGTTATACTTGCGCTCAATTAAGTTACTGCTATGTGTGTGTATTATATTGCTATTTGAACCAAAACGATTCTTTCGTTTCCAAGTATTTACGACTGTAGTTTCAATTCGGTTCAGTAAATTTAAGTACAAACATTTATAGTTATTTTTAAAGAATGATCTAAAATGTTGATTAAATTTTTTTCGGTGTCTAGTTCTAACACGATCTTGTTTCAGTAATTTAAAATATTACAGCCTATTGCTATTAATAGTAGTACTACATAATAATATTGGTACCCCCTCTGTGATCGTATTTTGTTAAATTTTCATAGTTTTTTTGTTATAAATTATTTCCATTACTTCGAACTTTTCTACGCTCGCATTGGATTACTTAGGTGAGATTAATTAATAAAAATATATAGAAAAATATTACTTATTCTTTTTATTACGAGGCTCAATGTAAACTCTGAGATATGCCTCTATTGGACGCATACGACAAAGATAATATTAAATGTATTAGAGTCCCTATGAACGATAATACATCGTTGCGAATCGATACCTACATTTTTTAAATTCGTCTGTCGGATGGAGGTTATGGAACGTTTTATTATACTTTAATCAAAAGACTTTGATATTCTCTTTTTAAATTGTTTTATTTATTTATTATTCGAAAACTAAGAACATGGAAACGATCTACTTATATTGTAAAGGTCAACTTCATAAGACTAAAAATAAAAAATGTGTATAAAGAATCTTATAAACTCTTAACTAATTATGTGTATACCCTTTTATATTTATATATACACTACCGGTCATATTTATTTGCCTACCCCAATTTTATGTGTTTCCTGAAATACGGATTATCTTTCGAAAAATCTGTATTATAATTATTCAACAATATTATTAGTGGAAGTAATTCCATATGAATTTCTACGAAAATCTTAAATTGTTTACGATTTATCGTAAAGGTGTCATAAATTGGAAAAATACCATAAATATTATATAGGCTAATCCCTAATGTATTAACAGTTTTACCTGCATTTCCGAAAGGAATTACCAATATTGTGTTATTGTACTAACTAATTACAATATTAAGATGTGTTATTCAAAAAGGAAAATAAATTTTATGTCAGTCATCGTTCATCTTTTGTTGCTAAAACAGTGAAATAGAGAGTTATTGTGAATATTTTAATGCAATACCAAAGACGAAGGAATTATCTGTTGAAATGCGTGCTATGATAATTGCTTATCATCGTACGGGTAAAAGTAATCGCGAAATTGCAAAAAAATTACGATTAAATCGCAGAACCGTTGATTATAACGTTAAAAAATTTGAAGAAAGTGGTACATTTTCCAACAAAAGAAGATCTGGACGACGCAAAGCGACGACATCTGCAGATGACGCGATAGACGAAAAACAGCACCAGAATTTGTTGCTGAAATGAATAGAGCTCGTGCTAAACCAATTAGTGTGTCCACGGTACAGAGAAGGTTAAGGCAAGCGGGTTTATACCGAAGAATTGCTCTGCGAAAACCACTACTACGAAAGCAAAACAAGATAAAACGACTAAATTGGGCTAAAGAACATAAGAATTGGACGATTGATCAGTGGAATAATGTGTTGTGGACAAACGAATCGAAGTTTGAACTTTTCGGTAGTAAAAGACGAATATTCGTAAGAAGATCCGCAGGAGAAAGAGTACTGCCAGAATATATTGCGCCTACCGTAAAACATGGAGGAGGTTCAGTAATGATTTGAGGGTGTTTTGGTGAAAGATCTGTAGGCGATCTCGTCAAAATTGAGGGAATCCTAAGAAAAGAAGGCTACAAGGAAATTTTAGAAAATAATGCTGTTCCTTCAGGACTAAGGATTCTTGGCGAAAACTTTGTATTTCAACAGGACAACGATCCGAAACACACTTCTAGATTGTGTGGCAAGAAGAGCAGCGTTCAAGGGCAAATCTCTGCCGGGGTTATATGCCGCAATTATCAAAAATAAAGGTGGGTACATTGATAAGAGCAAAATTTAATAATAATTAATGATAAAGTTTTTATATAAGAAAAATGTAACTATTTTATGTTTATTTTACACTATTCTATTGGTTTAACCATTTTTTTGCCCCTTAATAATGTTAATTTTCCATTAATCTGTAATCTCTGTTTAGAAATGGATATTTACGTTGTGTTGTATTCGTTATTTATTAAAACCCTCAACCTTTTCCTTGCATGTTTACCTTCAATTTTACGTTATTTACTGTACCGTATTTCATGAACAAAAATCATATATGTATTGTATAATATTAAAAAATTAGAGTCAATACAATTTATTTATACCTTTCCTAACAATTAATCTAGAAAACATAGTATGAGTTATTAGTTATTACAATCGTTGTACTTTATTTTTTAAATTTCTTTAACGAAATCGGCAAATTTACAACGCGTATGCTTATGTCATGAATATTATGCAAATATGAAATGCTGATTCAACATAATGAGTTGCTAATAGGTACAATACATTGCATATATTAACAAATATATGTACACTGTCTCACTGTTATGTATACATTTGTCAAAAGAATTTAAAATACTTCATTTTTCGTGCCTCTCTTTCGAATAATTATTATTATTAATTTGCCGGGATATCTCTTAAAAGTGTAACCAAGTTGTTTCCAATCTATATATATATAAATGAATGTTTGTCTGTATGTCCTTTATAGAATCGTAAACTATGCATTTGATCATGTGATAATCTTTAGCAAAGTTGTTGTGCATGAGCCCACGAAGGTTTCTAAGTTAGTACGACCAATTTTCGACAGATGGCGCCACTGCCATTCCAAGGAATTTCATATATTGCCGTGACAGTTCATGCTGATTTGAATTGAAACGAAAACAGCGAATGAATGATGACGTTTCGAGTTGTGGGTGACATACTAATTTATGTAAATTGTGAAATTCATGTCCGGCTCACATTGAACAGACAATATTGTGCGTATTTTTATATTTGGGAGCGTTTTTCGAATAGTTTTGTGCATTTCATGAACACCCGCTGATGAACTTAATGCATGTCTCAAATCATCAGTTTTATGGCGTCATTTACAGAAATTGACTTTGAAAACCAACATGCGTGTACAATTACAACGGGATGCATCGGCTGGAAATTTTGCAAAACAATTAATGGATATTGGAAATGGGTCAACAAACTTCTGTAAGATCACAGAAAGCATAGACGAATTGGTGCAAAAAGTTTTCCCAAACATTGCACAGAACTACAAAAATCATCAGTGGCTCAGTACGCGTGCTATATTAGCGGCCAAAAACATCGATGTCAATACCATCAAATTCACCATTCAGAATGGAATACCCGGCGAAACGACAACATATAAGTCCATCGATACTGCGGTGAATCAAGACGAAGTCGGCAACTATCCAACTGAATTCTTGAATTCGCTTGATTTGCCAGGCATGCCACCGCACGTTCTTACATTGAAAATTGGCGTACCCATCATTTTTTTCGAATCATAAATCCACCACGACTTTGCAACGGAACCAGACTATCAGTCAAGAAAATGATGAACAATGATATCGAGGCAACAATTTTGACTGGAAAACTCAAAGGTGAAGAATAAGGACAATCGTTGCAAGTGTGTGGATTAAATTTGGAGAATCCATGCTTCTCACATGGGCAGCTCTATGTGGCCTGCCCACGCGTCGAAAAACCTTCTGATTTATTCGTTTACGCACCAGATGGAAAAACAAGAAATATTGTGTATCCCACAGCACTTCAATAAAAATCGAATTGAAACGAACCGTTGCAATGTCACATTTTTTTCAAAATGAACAAAATCAATAAAATGACTCAAAATGAACTGAATATTTGTGTAATGTCTTTCCTTCAAATTTATTTTAGCTGGTGGCATAGCAACGCGCGCAGGGCACAGCTAGTACGTAATAAAAAAAAGCTAGATGAGTCTCCAATGACTAGAAAGGATTGCCAACATAGTCTAAATAAATATCATAACAGGTTTGCGGGCCTAATGTGCAAGAATTATTAAGTAAACTACTTGAAAAGCGTAGTTTATGTTTATATTTTCTTCCCTAATCCCCTATTCTACTCTGTCTAAATATTGAAACAGCTAACACAAAACTGATATCTCTTATCAACAACACAACTGAAATACTATTTCTACTTTTCATACTTTTGTTACATTATCCATGTTTGCTGTGTAATTTTGCTATGAATCAATGTCAAATAATTCCTACAATTTTAAGGACAGAAGGAAAAATACAAAGTATACATATTTACAATATATTTAAATTGCGATAAGTAGTGCAAAAAAGTCTGTCTAAATGATAAGAAAGTAAATATTTTCACTCTTACACATATTTGAGTAAGATTCTTCTACATGATACGTACTCGAAAAATAGATATGAAACATATGTGATCTAAAAATATTGATTTGTTAAAAGCAATAAACAATTATTTGAAAAGATTTATGATGGCCATTGAATACAACGTTTAAATGTTTCGATATCCGATCGAAATGGAAAAAGTAATAATTTTTCAGAATTAAAAAAACAAACATATGATTTATAGAATTATCAAAAAAAATTTCGTAATTTCGAGTAATGGCAATGTCATTATTGTGTTTGCTTTGGACAGCTTACATAAATAACGGAAGTATGTATAATAGTAGATACGGGCATTTAAACAAAATATAAAAATAATATTGTTTGAAACCGCAATTCTAATGTGTCTACATTTTTCATTTGTGTAGTACCAGGACGGATCAATAACAGTCCAAAAAAATGAAATATTTGTCTTTGTGCTGGAAAAGTAAGTACCGATTTAAGATGTTTTTAAGGTGATGATTCCAAAAATACGAAGGTTGTTTTAAAAGTTTTACGGTTCAACTACTTCCCGTAAGGTGGTGCTGTCGGAAATATTTTTGTTGTATTCTGAGATTTTTTGATCCGAATAGCATTTACATATTGCTAACATATGCTGATATTTCTATTTAGTAATTTGTGAGTAGTGGAATTAACGCGCGAAAATTTTCGAGCCATGATTTCCTACGATTTTAAAGATGGTCTCGCTCGACAAGAGTGTTCGCAAAAATTAAGCGATTGTTTGCCGATGAAGCATCATCCTTGGCTACTGTTAAACTCTGGTACGAGTTCCAGCGTGGACTTGTTTCGCTCAAAAACGAGCACCGTAAGATACAGACTGCTACTGCTGAACGCCGTGTACAACACGATCAAGACAGATAACCACTGCACATAGAGAGATATTCTGGAATCATTAGGCATAAGTATGAACCAAATCAAAACTATCCTGCAAACTATCTTTGCACTCGATGGATACCACACAATTTAACGGAAGCTCAAAAAAGCGCGTGTAGATTGGTGCAAAAAAAATGCTTAAAAAATTCAACCGAGGTCGAGCAGTTACGAGAGTTACGAGACAGAAAGCAAGAGATAATTGACTCAATGGATGTTCAAAGATGAGGAGAAACCCATGAAAGTGAGATGTAGACGAAGCTCTGTCAAGAAAATGGTGACATCTTTTTTCGGACGCAGTCTTCTTCCTACTATACCGCTGGAGAATAGGTTCCCAAACTTTTTAAAGCTATGACGCCCTTAACATTCAGAATATTTCCGGCGGCGCCCTTCATATGAAGCAAAACCGGAGACTTGATAATTAAGTCAAAAATCTTACATTTTTTTACAATTTTTTTTCGTTTTGCCGCGGCGCATACTTTGGGAATCCCTGCGTTAGAGGATCATCGCATGGTCAACACTGAATGATATACAACCATTTGTTTGCCGATCGAGAGACTGAATCTAAATTAATCAAAAAAGGTAAATAAAACCCCTTACCACATCAATGAAACAAGTCTTACTGACAGATAAATCCAAATTTGAAATTTTTAGAAAGAAACGCCGTACTTTTGTTCATCGTCGCGTCAGGGAAAGAATGTTAGATGAATATGTGGTTAAGACAGTGAAGAAACATGGTGGTGGAAATGTGATGGTTTGGGGTTGCTTTGGAGGTGGGCACATCGGAAAATTGTTGCAAATCACGGAAAGAATGACAAAAGAAGTCTGTGTGGGCATATTGCAAGACCAGCGAAGGAGCTAATGGGTCCAGGGTTTGTTTATCAACAAGATAACGATCCCAAACACACAGCGAAGATTGTAAAAAGGCTTTTCACCGACCAAACTGAAAGAGGAATCCTTACATTAATGACATGGCCACCCCAAAGTCCGGACAGCAATCCGACAGAGCTATTATGGGACTGTTTCCATCGCGAAGTGTGTAAAATACCTTCTACTAGCAAGACAGATCTTTGGAGTAAGTTGCGGAATGCATAGAACTCTATCGATGAGGAACATCTCGACCGACTAGTTGAACGAATGCCAGGTGTTTGTGAAACCGTGATCGTAGCTAGGGGTGGTTACTTTGACGAAAGTAAAATTTAAGCTAACTATTTATAATATTACTTAGAGGTTTAGCATGTGCAATTAAATTGATGGCACCACTGTAGACTGAAATCTGGGGCCAGTTTTAAAAATTCTTTGACACATTGTGTAGCCTAAGGAATTCCTTGCAACAGATTTCCATACACAACAGATGTATTATTAAAGTGAAAAGAATCTTTCACAAAAAAGAAGCTGTTACAGGCGCCATCTATTATAAATTTTTAGAGATTCAGATTTATTAAATAGTATTAATGAGATGGATAATTGAGATAAGGCATATCTACAAATGGATTAAAAGAATTTTAATAGAAGTTAAAGGAAAGAAAAGAGGTCGGCTCAAAAAGTTAAAAAAAGATCTGAAGGAAGTAGAAGTCACGGAGTGGAAAGAAGTTACAAAAGACAGAAACAAATGACCCAAAAACCGATAGACCTATAGTAATGCTATATTTTTTAATGGTTGGCAGAAATCTGTTCCAACGGATGGACACAATATGATTAGATTTGTTAATAACACATAAATAACTTTTGAATTTTCACATCAACAGGAAAATAGTTACTTCCACTATTATCAAATATAATTAGATAACGAGTAGGTTTTATATACAGAGTAGATAGAATTCGATGTAATGTAAAAATGTAATTTTTTTTGTTACGCTAAGCTCAAAATAAGAAGAAATGATTTAAATATCGACCCAAAAAACTGATTGTGATTTCATTAATTTGGGATCAGGTAGATGTAATATGAAGAAAATTATATTTGCAAGCCTTTTAATGCTATAATTATTTTATTAGCTTAAATTTTATGTGAAGTTATAATGAAGGATGTTTCAAATTGCGCGGCTTTTTTTAAGAATAAATAAAATATAGATGGCGCACTGAATTTGTCTGGGTACGTGGGCATTTAAAAAGTGTGATGAATGACATTTATAAAAATGGCTTCATACACGGTACAACAACGCGTTCAAATTGTTGAATTATTTTATAAAAATCAGCGTTACGGTTCTGTGGAAGATCAAAAAAAGTGAAAAATACAGTCGTAGTGGTCGTTCACAAGAAAATAGTAGTTTGGTTCGTGAAAGTGTTGCTGAAGATCCTAAAATGTCCATTAGACGACGTTCACAATAACTTGGACTTAGTGGATCAACAACATAGCGTATTTTACACAAGGATTTAGCTCTGAAGGCATGTAAGGTTCAAATAACATAGGAACTGAAATCATTAGATCATTTAAAACGTCGTTCATTTGTCAATTTCAACAGGTGATTTTTCTCCAAAAATAAAGTTTTCCGATGTTAATAAACAAAATTGCCGTATCTGGGGCGAGGAGTAAGTAAAATCCACATATTATTCATGAGGAACCTATGCATCCCAAACGAGTTACTGTTTGGTGTGCATTATGGTCAGGTGGTGTAATTGGACCTTACTTCTTTGAAAATGCTGCTGGTGAAGCTGTAACTGTCAATGGTGATCGATATCGTCGGATGATAACCGAATTTTTGTGGCCTGAATTAATGAATATTGATCTAGAGGATATGTGATTTCAACAGGATGGCGCTACACCTCACTTTGCACACGAATCGATTTATTTATTGAGAGAAAAATTTCCTGGACGTGTAATCTCAAGAAACAGTGATGTTAATTGGCCACCAAGATCATGTGATTTGACACCGTTAGACTATTTTCTTTGGGGTTATATGGTCAGGTTTATAAAAACAATCCACAATCAATTTCTGCAGAGATAGAGCCTCAATTATGTTATAATGTCATTGAAAAGTTTAACAAAAGAGTGGACGTCTGCGGAGCTGCAAGAGGAGGCCATTTGGCAGATATTATTTTTCGCATATAAATGTCATAACTGATACTTCAATTACCAATAACAAATTTTTCAAATTAAATGCAAATTATGTGTTTTATTTATTCTTTAAAAAACCGCGAAATTTGAAACAGCCTTTATATTCGGAATATTATTTCTACTTAGACCTCAGACGTCAAATTATTTATATTTCATGTACTGAATTTTAGCGGGATATTTCAATTACTAATTTTACTCTGACGAACTATAGTCTATGCAAGCATGATTAAAAATACGTAATATTCTCCACTAATGTGAAGTAAACATCCAAGCTAACAACGAACAATTTTAATCGCTTTTTTCTTAATTTTTCAATGTGACGTATGTTCTTGTTTGTTTTCGAAGAGGTAACCTGAGGTCAAGACTGTGAAAAATAAAAGAAAACTCATACCCGTCCAGTCTCACGTCGGACAGCGATCGATTCAAGGATATCATGTCACTGGCCAGTAGATTAAACTGATTGAGTTTGAATTTCTCCTTCATGATGGCTTCCTGTTCGGAGGGAATGTGGACGGCTTTGCCCAATTCACCGGGATGTCCGTGAGAAGGAAGCACGGTCGGTGCCGGTTTCCACTTGTGCAGTGATGAGGGTGCATAGGTACGAGGAACGTTACTGAAAAGAAGAGAGATAAAATTACATTTCATTATCACGCATTATTAAATACAATGTTCTTCTAGTTAATAACTGTACTTATTTGAAACCTTGTAACTTTGGGATGCATGGTAATCGTAAAAGTTTCCGCGCATATTCTTTTTCAATTTTCTTTTTGTATGTAATAGTTAAAGTATATATTATTTATCGATCATCTGATGCTTTATTATTGGATAAAGATTAAATATAAAACTTCATATAAATAACGAGTCATTTTGAAAAAGTAACAGTGCATTATCAAATTTAAGAAAAAAGATAGTTGACTAAAAACCTAAAACATAATCCAAAAGAAAACAAAGGCTTTCCATAAGATTTTAGAAACTTTTTTTATATGCAAAAACTTGACAATTTGTCTCAAAAAGCAGTAAGAAGTATTTTTACGACAATAAGTTAAAACATGCAAAGAATGTATGGAATCCATTACATTGACAAGCTGCGGACGCTTATTTGGTTTTAGATTTTTTTATCGCGTGTTCGCTAATTATCTGATTTTACTCTGAAACAATGAAAATGCCGTGCTTAATAACTACATTTATGTCGTGAGTCGAACTGTGTTTTAAAATCTTTCAAATATATTCCAAAAAAAAGCGGAAACCCCCGTACCACATCAATATTTGTGCCCTGGGTACAATTACTACCACAAAAAGGTTGACGATCTAAATTACAATTTTTGCTTTATGTTTTTACGCCGAGCCGTAACGGTATCAAACTAGCCAAAGAGCTTTTGTATGTCTGTCTCTGTATCTGTACTCAATTTCAACATTTAATATAAAATAGACCAGTTAAACTTTCACTATTATTGTTATTATAACAACCTTTTTGTGGTTAATTTTTTCGATCAGACATAAATAAATAATACAATAATTAATTGTGTATTGTATTCGCAAAGCTAAATCCAATGCACGTCATCAGTGACGTAAAAACATTGCCAATGTAACGAGTTAAGACATCAACATCCATAACCTTCCTGTTACTACTTAATGAAAATATTATTAAACTTAAAGGTTGGCCATTCTGTGCGTATGTGCCAAATATTTCGCGTTAGACAGTTGACGTGATTTAACTTATAACTGCTTATAACCTCTGTTTCGCTGTGTTTGGAGTAGCTTAAATTGGTTGTATTTTCTTAGTTTTCGAATCTGTTCTTTTCAGAAAAAACCTGTTGTACCCAGAGATAGTTTTTGTTATTGAATTTACTAATTTTGTAGTGTTTACTGATCGAAAATGCCGATGCATTTAAATAGTAAATGCAAGAGGCTTGTGGCTTCTTTAATTACGTATTTTGAAAGGGAACGTGATAATAAAGGGCCGTTAATTTCTTTGAATGCTGTCAGAGAGGTAAGCCTAAACAAATTCATGATAATCATTTATCTAATGAAGTACATGTATTTTTAGCGGGTTGCAGATGCATTACAGTTGAATTTGTCAACATCTAGTGCTGTTTCCAATGCTGTAAAAACCAAGCAACCTTTGAATTCTCCAAAGAAACGCCAGTATTGTAAATCTATTACGGATGTAGCAAATTTGGATATGAGTGCTATTCGTAACATAATTTATGAAATGTACGAAAGAAGGGAACATGTAACTGTTGCGACATTACATGAGAAACTAAAAGCCAGATTTCTTTTCAATGGTTGCTGTAGGTCATTATATACCACTTTAAAACAAATTGGATTTAAATGGTTAAAGGATAATCCTCGCAGAGGTTTAATGGAATTACCAGATATTGCTTCTAAACGAATTCAATTCTTGAAAACGTACAAGCAAATCAAAGATGAAGGTATTTATCAGTTTGTATACCTAGATGAAACATGGATTTTCCAAAATGGTACTGTCGGTCGATCTTGGCAAGACAGCAATGCAAAAAGTGTTAAAACTACCAAAGTCAATGGCAGAAGATGGATAGTTCTTCATGCCGGTAATAGAAATGGCTTTATTCTTGGATCAGAGCTTATATATCCTTCAAAAAGTGACATGGGTGATTATCACGGTGAAATGAATCACGAAAACTTTTTATATTGGTTTGAAAATCAATTAATAAAAAATTTAGAAGAACCATCAGTGATAGTTATGGATAACGCACCTTATCACAGCAGTTTACTTGTGAAAAATCCTACAACTTCCTGGAAGAAACCTGAAATTCAAAATTGGCTCAGATCACAGAAAATTGCATTTCATGGGACCATGCTCAAAGCTGAATTATTAACTTTAGTTGCTCGAAATAAGCCACCCAAATTATATGTGGCCGATCAAATCGCAGAAAAATATGGACACAAAGTGTTACGTTTGCCACCTTATCACTGTATCTTCAATCCAATTGAACTAATATGGGGAATTACAAAAAGTTACTATAATAAACACATTGGACGGGATGTTAAAACAATGGAAAACTGTGTGAATATGTGGCAAGAGTCACTGGAGACTGTTACACCAACAGTTTGGTCGAACTCAATTAACCATACAGAAAAGGAAATAGAAAAATGGTGGGACAGGGAAAGGATATTTGACATAGAAGACATTACTCCTATTATTATCAATTTAAATGAAGACGATGATAACAGTGATACTTTAAGTGACTCTGACTAAATTTGAATCATTCAAATATTTTAATTTATAGATATTGTGTAATTGCTAAAAGAAATAAAGTTTTTTTTCTTACTTAATTTTTTTTAATTATGGTTGTAATGTGCAAGATTTTAGAAATTTTTTTCTTAAAAATGAGCATTTCAATGTTGTAGTGACATTAATTTGAGGTTAGAATATTCTAACCCGTAAGTAAGCAGGGAGGCAAGGCAACGTTCTTAGTTTATGACGTCATGAATATTGATGACGTGCATTGGATTTAGCTTTGCGAATACTTTATGTGTAAATCAGACTTTCGTAGCTGATATTTTATAATTTCGAAAATATACACGTGATTTGGTTGTGATTATTCTCTCTGTTCGTGGTGTAAAGTATAAGAACAATAATTTAATTTTTAATACTTGTATGTCGCGTGGAAAACCAATTGGTGTTGAGAAACGAAATGCCATTGTTGCACGAGAAAGGCTATGCAAGTCGGCAAATTAGTTAAAGATTAAATATTTAATCTTTAACTAATTTGCCGTCTTGTAAATTTTGAAATATTTCAAAATTGACAGTCAATAATATTTGTCGGCATCAAGATACCATGCACGACCAGTTCCGTCTCGAATATTTCATAAATTCCAGATTTCTGATGTACCTCAGCTTTATCTGTCGCGTCTCCTAAAATAGATTTGAAAGTTATTTAAACTCTGTGGTCTTTAAAAGCTTTATTTGAGTTTGTCATAACTACGGTACGTATATATCTCTTTTGTCACAATTAAGTTGAGGTGAGACAAGTGAAATTACGCATTATCTTTTTTAACTTAGACTTTATAATTTATTTGTTATGCCCGAATCGAAATCATAATATATCTCAATGTTCTTAATGAAATTTAATTCTCTTTCGTATCTCACTTTTGTTTACAGAAAATTTAGGAATCGATTGATATATCGCACAAAACCATCTTTTGTTGCCGACTATGATTTAAATCCGCGGTGAGGGACCCATGGGTATTGGTGTCTTTTCAGAAAAATCTCAATTTCTTATGATTATCTCTAATTACTAATGCATCTAGGAAAGATGAGCTATTATTGTTTTCCTATTTGACCGTCGGGAATTTAAGATTTGCGAAAACAGAGGATCGTTCCCAGACCCGTGCTTGTACGAGTTTTAAGAACAATTACAACTGCCAGTGTTGAACGCAGGCGTGTGTGTTGGGCATAGAAATATAAGTGTATTAGTTTTTAAAACACATAAGAAGTGACCTAAAAATATTTTTTGGTGACATTCAATGTTTACGTGGTCTTCGAGTAGTATTTCACGGTTTATTCTGTGTAGTTTTACTTCGGACCAATGTACAGCATTGTGTTCAATTTTCTACTGATGATGATAACTTAGTTGTCGAAATATGTATCAGGACACAAATATTAATGCGCTAAGGATGTTTCGCCCTTTTTGATCACTCCCCAAAGAAACTTATGATGAATACGTTGGATTAACAATTTGCCATAACTGATCAATAAGGTTGATATATAACCCCTTTCCACAATTAACTATTTGTAAATTGTCAATTGCCATAACTGGATTCTATATTGAATAATATCATGTCTCCCTCTCTCAACCAATACATAAATGTATTGACCGACAAAGCGAGAACGCTTCTATCTCACAAGATCGGTAAACTAGGTTTCCAGTGTGTAATAGACAGAAACTTGCGTGCTAGGCTTTATGGCAATTAAAGAATGTTAAAAGGAATCATTCTATTATTAATAACACCCTATCAACTACATATGTTTCACCGAATTCACGGATCGTCAGGTTGATTTGTGTTATTAATGAACGATTCCTTCATAGCGTTTATCATATCATTTCGATACAGAAAAATAATGAATAATATCATGTCTCCCTCTCTCAACCAATACATAAATGTATTGACCGACAAAGCAAGAACGCTTCTATCTCACAAGATCGGTAAACTAGGATTCTATATGATTTTAAATAAGACGTTTCTCTGCGGAAAGCTGTGTCTTGCAGTTAATGACTTAATACATCTGTTGGAAATCAAGATCAAGTTGCTTTATGTTTGGAAAACATATGCTTCTGCCGAAAACGGCTCAAATGCATAGTATCTGCTTCTGAGCTTCCGGGCTGGAACCGCGTCACCGGTATAACTGCCGACGTTTCGTATCCACTCTATTGCACTGAAACTGTTTCAGTGCGACAGACAGTAGCAGTAGTTGAGCCCTGTAGAGGTCCCATACAAGTGGGTACAAAACGTCGGCAGTTATACCAGTGATGCGGTTCCAGCCCTGAAGCCCAGAAACAGATAGTATGGACCACTGCCGCGGAAGTCTACGTACCAGATTAAGTCAAATACATTCCAAGACATTTAACAAATTCAGCTTGAAACAGTTGTGACAATTGTTTATATTAATTGGAGGACTATCGTACCGAATTATGAGTGCCATATATTTAGAATACGATTAATTTGACCACTTTTACAGTTCGTCCTGGATCTTGAAAATGCTAATCTTATTAAAACAATAGCGCATTTTAAGTCGCGCATATTCGAATCGATACTTAATAACTTCTTCGTCATCAAAATTAGAGAATTTCAATTGAAAATGCGCATTGTTTTCTGTAATGGAAAGATATTCAAAGTACTGCATCAATTTTTTTCGTGAATTATTACATTCGATCGCATAGAACGGTTATTAATACATTAAATACAAAAACTGAGACCATCAACAAGTGAAAGGCGGACATATGTATGCATAAAAGCCGAAAACAGTGTTAGAAAAGAGATACTTAGGTGAAATATTGAACATTCGAATGAATTTAGGATCGAAGTTGCCTATGGAAATACATAAAAGTGTCTGAAATAGTTCCATAAATTGTCCGACTTATTTTTATAGGTTTCTTTTATGGCTTCATCTGTTACATCTCGAAAGAAATTAATATTCGATGATGTTTTCCACGTTACATGCAATTGTTTCACTTTTATTCTAATAAAAGTACGTAATATTCGCAAAATTATAATATAACATTAGTACAAAATCACTTTTAAGTCTGTGTTTTCATAGTTATTGTTTGACATTATTGTTTTGATTTGAAAACCAGTTCTATCGCGGTATTGGGCGACCACAAAAGTTAGTGCGGTTTTTTTTATTGTCGGTGTAATGAGTTGCTTAATCTTGTTGGTACACGTCGGGCGCGGGTTTTTGCGCTTATCATAATAAATATATTTGTGTTAATTTTTTTGGTAACGCTTATCTTTTGATATGTGATTAATTCATTTCCTAATATTTTAAATCGAGTATGATTTGGACATATTGGGCTGGCAACTAAGTACTTTCAGTTTTTACTGATAGAGAGCGTTGCTTTATTTTTTGTATAACGTATGTTAGTGCTGTACTTTACCGTTTGTTGCGTGATACTAGTCACATTGACGTAACTTCAGAAGCAAGTAGTGCGTGATTTTTATTAAAGCTATTAGTTGTGGGTTAATTTTATATGGAGTGCAGAAACGAACATTTTCGACATATTTTACTATTTTATTTCCGTAAAGGAAAGAAAGCTGCTGCGGCTCACAAAAAGATATGTGAAGTTTATGGTGCTAATTGCTTAACAGAGCGCACGTGTCAGAATTGGTATAAAAAATTCCGTTCTGGAGATTTTTCCCTCAAAGATGAGCAACGTTCTAGTCGGCCTACTGAAGTTGATGATGACCAAATCAAAGTCATAATTGAAGAGGATCGTCATATAACTGTTCGAGAGGTTGCGAAGAGGCTACATGTATTGCACACAACAATTGAAAAACATTTAAAATGTCTTGGGCTAGTTAAGAAGCTTGATATTTGGGTACCTCACGAATTGAAAGAAATTCATTTAACACAAAGAATCAACTTTTGCGATATGCACCTAGACGAAATGAAACCGACCCTTTCTTAAAAAGAATCATCACAGGTGATGAAAAATAGGCTCTGTACAGTAACATAGTTCGAAAATGATCATGGAGCAAACACGATAAACCAGCTCAAACCACATCGAAAGCTGAACTGCATCCAAAAAAGATCATCCTGTCAGTTTGGTGGGATTACAAAGGTGTTGTGTTTTTTGAGCTGCTTCCAAGGAACCGAACGATCAATTCTGATGTTTACTGTCAACAATTAATAAAACTGGATGAAGCAATCAAAGAAAAACGGCCCGAATTGTCAAATCGGAAAGGTGTAGTTTTCCACCAAGATAATGCAAAGCCTCACACATCTTTGGCAACTCGTGGGAAACTATTGGAGCTTGGCTGGGAAGTGATGCCACATCCCCCATACAGCCCTGATCTAGCACCATCTGATTACCATTTATTTCGAGGTTTGCAGAATTCTTTGAATGGTAAAACTTTCACAAATGACGATGACCTTCACTCGCACCTGGTTCAGTTTTTTGCTGATAAGGACCAGAAATTTTATGAGCGCGGAATCATGCAACTGAAAGAAAGATGGCAAAAGGTCATTGAGCAAAATGGAAAATATATAATTGATTAAAAACTATTCTTTGTTTAAAAAAAAAAGTGTTTTATTTTATACTACAAAACCGAAAGTACTTAGTTGCCAACCCAATATTTTAATTCATATTCAAAATTAATCTGTTTTTAATCAAAATTCATCTCTTCATTTTTGCAAAAAAAAGCATTTCACAAATAAACCGTTTACATGTATCGATGATTTTTCTCTTTATTTGTGAAACAACAATTAAATAATCGAATTTCGCTTGCTTTTCACCACCATAAATACCTAATTATAACCGCGTATTATGTTTGAACTGCAATTTATAGCGATTAAACTATCCAAGTGCTCTATTATTCAACGCCATAATATGAGCAAATGGAATTCGCATAACCGTGACTAGTATGAATTGACTAGTCTATTAATTCCGTTATTGTGCTCTGTTTCATTTTAATATAGTTCATTAATTAGTTTTCGTCGTATTATTGGATGCTTTATTAAGATTTACGACCCATTATTGAAGAGAATTAGTTTAAAATTTCAGAGGAAAATCTATGAGAATTATGTCCTAACTATGTTTCTATAAAAAAATTTAGATTTCAGTTATCAAAAACGTATCGCTGCTTATCCTGAGGTGTGGTATTTGTCTATTCAATTGGATATAAAGGACTTGTAAGAACTGTCGAAGTAATTATCATAAGAATTATCTTTCAATCTGGGAAAGCTGATAAGTAAATGTGGAAAATGATAGAAACAATCAGAAAATCCATCCCATAAGGGTACTATTTCTCGATAGATAATATAAAGGGTTTTCCAATAGGGACTTGACAACTTTTAATTCAATTTGTGAACGCACCCTTTCACTAATCATCGAACTGTCACTGTCAATTTATTCAGTAAACTTAACATTTTCATCATGGTAAAGTACAGGAACGAACGACGTTCGCAAATTATAAAAATTTACTACAGAAATTCGGAGTCGGTGACCGCTACTTTAAGAGCGTTAACTCCGATTTTCGGTCGTAATTCTCGCCTTAGTAGACAGGCAGTAACAAGTTTAGTGCAAAAATTTGAGTCTACATATTCGTTGTGTGATGTTGCCGTGCCAGTGAGACAACGGGTTGATCCAAGTGTCGAAACTATCGCTGCCGTTGAAACGTCCGTAGCAAATGATCCAAATCAGTCAATTCCATGGTGTTCTCAAGAGTTGGGCATTGTCCAGACCACTTTATGGCGGATTTTACGTAAGGATCTTGGTTTACACCCATACAAGATCAAGCTGACTCAAGAATTGAAGCTGATGGACCATTTGAAGCAACGTACGTTCTCCGATTGGGCTCTGGAAAAGATGCGCCAAAATGATCAATTTCATCGCAAAATCATTTTCAGTGACGAAGCTCATTTTTGGCTCAATGGGTTCGTCAATAAGCAAAATATGCGTTATTGGTCAGGTGAAAATCCACATGTGCTTCATGAAACACCACTTCATCCACAAAAAATAACTGTTTGGTGCGGTTCGCATGCCGGCGGCGTCATAGGGCCATATTTTTTCGTCGACGATAATGATCGTCACGTTACTGTGAATGGCAATCGTTATCGCGCCATGATTACCGATTATTTTTGGCCCGAATTGGAAGATATGGACTTGGACAACATGTGGTTTCAGCAGGACGGTGCCACAAGCCACACAGCACACGTTACAATCGATTTATTGAAGAGTAAGTTTGATGAGCGTGTTATCTCAAGAAATGGACCAGTCGATTGGCCGCCTCGTTCGTGCGATTTAACGCCTCTAGACTTTTTTCTTTGGGGCTACGTCAAGTCATTGATCCATGCCAACAAGCCGACAACGTTGGAAGAGCTCAGAGCCAACATTGAACGCGAAATAGCAGCCGTTTCGGCCGAATTGTGTGGCCGAGTCATCGAAAATTGGGTCCAACGAATCGACCGCTGCAAACGTGCCCGCGGTGGCCATATGAACGAAGTCGAGTTCCATTCATAAATGTTTTGATTGAACTTCAACCCGATAATAAAGTTTGAAATATCTCAAATGGTCTGCATTTTATTTTAAAAAAAAGTTGTCAAGTCCTTATTGGAAAACCCTTTACAATGCCTATCGAAGAATAGTACTCTTATGGGATGCATTAGCAGAAATCGTCTAAATTAATATAAAAGTGAATCGGAGAGTAGAGGGTTATTTCAAGCAGGAAGGTTGACGAAGGAATTTTTATTCTGAAACAACTTCAATAGAAAACATATGAACAGAACCCAAATCAACATCTGATATTCATCGATTATGAACGAACATACGATTCAATCAAAAATACAAGTTATATGATGACAATCAAAAGGTTCGAAATACTGAGCAAACTGAGGAAACTATTATAGATAATATCTGCTTCTGGGCTTCCGGGGGACTCGTATGGGACATCTTCAGGGCTAACTACTGCTACTGTCTGTCGCACTGAAACTAAGTTTCACTGAGATTCAGTGCAAAAGACAGTAGCAGTAGTTGAGTCCTGAAAAAGAAAACATAATCATAAGGAGCGAAAAATATATCAAGACCTGCAAAAGCAACAATCTACCAAACAGTTACCAGATACACCATTACGTAGATCTATGAAACTAGAACGATGAACACAAAAGAAGAAAATAAACACGAAGCAGGGGAAAAAAGAACTTTAAGTAGGACTTATGGTGAAACCAAAGTTGAGAATTCAGAAGAACAAATAAAGAATTAGGGAAACTCTTCAAAAAAAAAATACCATTTTCCAAATAGTGAGAACTCAAAGGTATTAGAGATATGCAGCAGATGTATCAAAAATAAATGAGGTCGCTTAAAATAAAAAGTGCCAATTTTTCTTCATAGAACTAATGATATTATTTTGTTTTATAAGGATATATACCTAGTCAAGTCATAAATACTGGTACATAACTGACCGCACCCATTACGAATGCAACACTGGGCGCATCCATTTCGTATTGATTGCGATTTGAGAGTTGACATTTATGCTTCATTGTGACGTAAAAAGTTTTTGACATTAATTGTTTACAATCATGGAATGGGGCGACATCGAAAATCGTATTGTTGTAGTTAGCCTACTAAAATGCAACATGGAAAAAGGCGATATCTTTAGGACGTTGCGACCGCTTGGAATCACTCGCAATTTTGTGCATCGTGCTGTGAAGTTGTTTGAGGATACTGGTGGAGTACGAGATCGTCAAAGATCCGGCCGTCCGCGCACTGTGAGAATTCCGAAAACGATCAAAGCCGTGAAGAAATTAATCGACCGAAAACCGCTGCGAAAACAGAAAATCTTGTCGCGGGAAATGCAAATTTCTCGAAAATTCATGTCTCGCATTATCAAAGAAGATTTGGCAGTCAGTGCGTACAAGCGATACACTGGACACCTGCTCACGGCCGCATTGAAGAATAAACGCAAGCGAAAATCGATAGCGTTACTCAGCCGATACCAGAAGAACGCTCACAGACAAATTCTGTTTACTGATGAGAAAATCTTCACCGTAGAAGAATCGCTCAATAAACAGAACGATTGTGTGTATGCTCGGTCATCCAGAGAAACATCCCAACTCATCCCGAGGGTTCAAAGAGGCCACCATCCCGCGTCTGCAATGGAATGGTGGGGAGTGAGCTACCATGGCGTTACCAAGCTCCATTTTTGCGAGAAAGGAGTAAAAACATCGGCCAAAGTATATCAATCGACCGTCTTGGAACCCATTGTGAAGCCTCTCAACCAATCAATATTCACCAATAAGCCATGGACTTTCCAGCAGGACTCTGCTCCAGCTCACAAAGCAAAAACGACTCAACTGTGGCTCAAAAACAACGTTCCGGACATCACATCAACGGATGATTGGCCAGCTGGTAGTCCAGACCTCAACCCGTTTGATTACAAGTTGTGGTCCGTATTAGAGGGCATGGCTTGCTCTACTCGAGTCGTTGAAGCGAGCCCTTGTCCGTGCAGTGGACAATTTCCCCATGCATGAAGTGCGTCTCGCGATCGATGAGTGGCCACATCGTCTCAAGTCGTGCTGGAAGGCAAATGGGAGTCATTTCGAATACGTTGTTCTAAGATTTGTAGCCGTTGAATAACCCAATAAAAACAAAAAAAAATTTTTTTTAAATATTAATTCGTTTTCATTTGGCTTCGATTTTTCTATGTACCAGTATTTATGGCTTGACTAGGTAGTTTATTTTTATAGTAATTACATTTTTATTCGTATATATATATTTTATTATAATAATAATAATAATAATAATAATAATAATAATAATAATAATGTCTTTATTGTCCAACAGATTGTTACAACCCAATAACAGGACAAAAAAATATATATATATACACACACACATTATATATATATATATATATATATATATATATACACACATATAAAAATACAAATCATCAGATAATCAAACAAAACAAAAGTAACCAAATTAATGTTCACAGTGCTTTAGAAAAAAAAAAAAAAAAAGAAAAAATGAAAATAAAGATATAAATGAATATAAATATAGGTTATACACACACACCCATAATTAAGAAAATAAAGAAAATTAAGAAAATTATTTTACTAAAAGTGTACCATTTTTTTGTATTTTACCTATAATGATCCTCCATTTATGCCCTTAGTGTATATTTATGGTTTTTTATAAAACATTAAACAAGTAGGTACTCGAATCTGTAAATTTTATTTGAAAAGTTACCAACGAAAATAATTTCCATTTTACACGCGTAAGCTATAAAATAGAATATAACAAAGACCAATAAATTAAAACAACCGTATTCATATCAGTTTTTACAGTTCAAGTCAGTAAAATAAATTAAAATTTAAATAAGCTTAAAAAAAATTACTAGAAATACATTATTTACATGAATTATTATACAACAATTAATTTACAAATTTAGCAACAGCCACAATTATTAAATTATTATTTATTTTCCCAACATGAGAATGTCCGCTAACAATGCACCAAATGCATTCGGTACATTTAAAAAGCACTCAAAAATTCAAAACAATGCATTTCCACGAATTATTACAAGCACTGAAAATACATCGTCAAATAAAAAAAACTGCCTTGCATACGTTGTAATTTAAGCCATACATTTGTCACATATATTTTATACTTTTGAATTGCATATTTTTTTACGCTATAGCTATAGAAAGATAAAACTTATCAAATTTAAATGAATAAATAAAGAATGTATTGATAAATGTAAATTTTGATACATTATACGTCATATTAACAATACGGAAACTTACGTGGCCATGAATTGCTTACGTATACAGTATTGTGCAAATTAATGGAATAATGACTATATTTTTAGTTTTCTGCATGTGGCAACATTGTTAGGTCAGTTCTGACAGTGGTTTTATGTCAAAAAAACATAACCTATATCACTGGGAACACATTACACAGTTATTCAGTGCGTTTTAGAGAGTCTGTTCACATATACTTTTTCAAAGTTCAAAATTTGATTTATATTGTGCTTTTACCGGTTGTTCGCGGTATGGATATCACACCCAGAAAACGTGAGAAGATTGTGACATTAAGTAAGCACACTTCAATGATACAGAGAGATATTGGTCAGGAATGTGGTGTTAGTCAAGGAGCAATAAGCAAGATCCTAAAGCAAAAAAAGAATACCGGAATAGTTGAAGTGAAACGAGCGGGAAAATGTGGGAGAAGGAGGAAGATGACACCCCGGGATGTCACTTTATTGGTCAGAAATAGCAAAGTGAACCCAAGAAAAACTAGTTTTGAACTACAAAAAGACTTAGCCGACGCTGGAGTAAAAGTGTATGACTCGACAATTCGTAGGAAACTTTTAGAGCCTGGAAGAAAAGCCATTCGACCACAAAAGAAGCAACTCCTCACTCAACGAATGATGAAGCAGAGGCTTATTTGGGCCAAGAAATATACCGGATGGAATGAGGAAGACTGGAGGAAGGTATTGTTCTCAGACGAGTCCCATTCTTTGGTGCAGGAGCAGCGATCAAAATTCGTGAGAAAAAGTGGAGATGAAAAACTCACTGCAGCTCATATCGATCAGACTGTCAAACATCCTGTAAAGAAGATGTTTTGGGGATGTTTTTCGTACATGGGGACTGGATCGCTGGTGCCTATAGAAGGCATGATGAACAGCCAGAAATATAAAGAGCTACTGGATAAGTATTTGGGAAAAGATCTAAAGAAATGTGAGCCAAACGAAGGTGAAATTTTCCAACAGGACTCAGCTTCATGCCACAAATCGAAGGTTATGGTCAAATATTTCAAGGAAAAACGAATAACTCTCCTCGACTGGCCTGGCAATTCTCCAGACTTAAACTCAATTGAAAATCTGTGGGCCATTTGTAAGGCTAGGTTACATAAAATGGACTGTACAACGAAGACAAAATTGATAGAAGCAGTAATTCAGGTGTGGTTTCGGGACGAGAAAATAAAGAAAAACTGTCAAAAATTAATAGATTCAATGCCGAAAAGAGTTCAGGCTGTCATCGCAGCCAAAGGAAGGTATATCTCTTATTAAATTACTAGTAATTTATAATTTTATAGCTTCTCATCGTGATTATATGACAAAAAAACGGTCCAATTCTAGGATGCAAGTAAATCTTTGAGATAGTTTGAGCAAGTTCACTGGGATCTTTCCCACTTCGTTTCCACCTGCGCATTTTTAGACTATCCCCAGAAATAATTTACTAACCGTTTTACTAAAGAATTATTTTGAATTAAGATTTGAGAGACCCACATATCTGGCTTTAAAAGACAAGTTTCTAAATATACCGTAATTATAACAAATAAGTCGGCTACTATTCGTGGAAGTATCTTCAAAATATTGTGTGATATATTCCTCGTATGACCTGATCATAGTTAAGTGGATAAGTCGAATGCGCATCGTCTGAATTTTGCAAACCACCTGTTCACTGCAATTTCCGAAAGAGCATTGTTTGAATATATTTCCTTAACATTCTTTACGATAGGAAAGTCTGAACCTCTTCGACGTTCGTACAACATGACGTGGCGAAAATGCAAGGTGGTTCTCATTAATCATTCGATAACATGTCCATATCTAAAGGATGATTAAAATAAACTAATTATACGCTTGTTCGGACCTGCAGACACTCCCATCTTCGAATTAGCGTAAATAATTCATGCATATTATTGTTTTCACAAATTTCTATAAGTTACAGCTTGTATACAATAGTGCCAAGACTTTTACAATGTTTCAATATTGTATAAATTCTTTTTTGTTCTTAATTAATTCTTTGCAGTACAAGTAAATATTACAAAAAGAATTAGCGATGCATAAAAATACTTAGAAAAATAAAATTATATTTACTTACTTGTTTAGGATTATAAATAATTTATTCATATTATTAAAAACTTGCAGTTAACATAAAATATACATAAAAAAAGATGGGAAGTTATCAATTGATCAACTTTTAAAAGTTTTTTTAGTGTGGAGGATTAAGTTTCGTTAATAAAAAGAAATGTTGCAGCTTTAAGTGTTTTACGTACAATTCTTTAGCCTTTTCATTTTTAATATGCCTAAACAAATTAATAAATGATAGTATTTTCAAAGTTACATAGAATAATTTCTTTTCTTACAATTTGTAATTTAAATAACGATAATTGTATTTTCCTCCTTTTTCAAAACGTAAGCTCCATGCTATTACAGAGCTTAAACTTTTTAATAATTAACAGCAACCATAATAATTATAGGACATTAATAACCTATTATTATATTGTGTGCAGTAAGAACGTGTAATTAATTCTTGTACCAATTCAAGGTTAATATACACTTTCCTGTGCGAAAGAGTAAAAAAGAATTAACAAATAAGCTCTATAAATAAGTTCTTACCTTCTATAGGTGCCTTGTTCTTCATTATTATCAATTACGTTTTCTTCCACTATACTATCACTTTTGCTAATTAAAGGTTCGTTTATAATCACATCATATTCACCACTTCTTTTACAATTGCCACCCAAACATTCAGTATAAAATGATAGTATAACAATTACAAGTAAAAGCCATACCAATGATGTTAACAGTATAACCCTGCACGTGTGTATTCTTATTCCGAAGCGCATTTTCGGTGATATGTTACTTCAATTTTAATTCAACTATCTAATGAACTATTGTATATGTTAGGCATGTCATTAATGATGTACACTATAGGTTATATTTTGTATCACAGGCAGAAATACTTTTTGCAAACCTGAAATCTTTCGCTGCTTATGTTTACGTCTGCAAGGAACTCTTTTTGAAAAAATTACTTGATGGTAAATTTAAATAAAACTGTGTTTTCTTGGTTAATCTAAAACTTCGGATAAATTAAAAAGTATATATTCTAGACAAACACACTATGAGGTGTTAAATGACACTTGCACATATTTTATTAATGTTAGTTTCAATTATATCGTGTTATGTTACTTGATGAGTTTTTCGTACACTTATAAACATTTTCAGCACACCTGCTATACACGTCGCACATTCCGCAAAGCAACTGTCAAATCGCTATTGAAATAAAATCATTTCAAAGCGCAGACTCCAGGTATGCGGTCTTTGAAATTAAAAATCCCTAACCGTTACCAAATTCAAATGTTGAAACTCATTTCGAACAAAATTTCACATCATATTAAATTCTATATAAATTTTTGAAACTCTGACGAATCATACAGCTAATAAATTATTGTGTTTCAATATATGTGTATTTAATAATTAAAAATTCAGTATTAAACCCAAAAAGAAATTGTCATAATTTTCAAGCGACATCTCTAATTTCTATAACGAATCAATAAAGAATTATTAAATAATAAGTATTTGTTAATATTAATGGATATTAGAATTGTACTTGAATACAAAAATTGATCTATTTTATACGGAAATAATACTAAATAAAAGTCTTCCCAAATTATTTTTAATTTTAAATCTCCCTCAACTTTTTGGTGTTCACTGCTTGAAATTCTTGAAAATGCGCTTGTAAATAAAATACAAGTGCAAGGTGTGTAAATTTAACGTAGATACACATACTAATAGAGCTTGTCTTGTATTTCCTTTGTGATCTTTTTTTGTTATTCAAGAAAGACTGAAGGTTAACTCATGTAAGTTTCTCTTATTTAAGGTTACCCACTTATATAATAATAAATCACTTTCTAGGTTGAAACCGCATCAAAATCTAGTGAAATGCCCTTTCGATCCTGCTCATTTGCTCGTGGAAGACCGTTTGCAAAAACACATACTGAAATGCATGAAGAATTATCCTGATCACGTAAAATGCCCTTACAATTCAATACATTGCTTTTTGGACAAGAATGCTTTAGAAGAGCACATTTTGCAATGCCCTAACAGGACTTCTATGGATCGATGGAGAAACTGGGAGAAGAGAAAAGCAAGTTATGTAGATGAAACTCCGATTCACATCGATGTTTCAAAGAATGCTCAAGATGAAGATTGGGAAGCAGAGTATCGTTAAAAGTTCTCAACATCCCACCTTTTATTTCACAAATAGAGTTTGATCTCGAAAATTTGTAAATAACAATAATATAAATTAGACCCAGGTGTGGTAAATTTAAAAATAAATAACTCAATTGTGCATTCCAAAAATGTATTGCAAAATGTAGTTGATATAATTATTTTTATTAGTTGTTAATAATTTTATAAACAATTTTTTGATAAAATATATAAATATATTTTAAGAGGTTTTTCTAAAAAGTGTTTAAGAAAAAATATTTAAAATGTGACAGAAAACATGTCTTAAAATCAACATTAAAATATATATAAAAATATGTTCGTTCATTTCTAATATTCATTAATATTTGTGTTATTAATTTTGAAATCTATAAAATAATATGTGTTTATTAAGTTTACTATTTTGATGATGTCGTAGATGTTTTCGAACTAGTTTGTGAATACATACAGAGTTAGAATATAAATTTAGGGAAAAAAGCAATAATAAAACTTAAAAACCTCTAAACATTCTTATTTACTGTTAGACTTGACAATTGTAACAATTATTTAATGTTCTTTTAGTTTACTTCATATAGTAAATATCAAACTTTTCAATTTAGAAATTAAAATTTTTGTGTCACACTCGAATTGTAATTTTTCGAGATATAAAAGTGGAAGCTAATTATTCTTCCAATTCCAAACGTATCTTTAAACACTTAGAAAACACAATTTATTACTTACGTCTATGGACTTTTACCCTAATTACGAATAATGTAATAGCTTGTGAATTTCCGTTTCTTAATTTCAATCGCATTGCTCAAAATAATAACTTGTTTTGGCATAAATCCAAAGTTATTGTGAACCTCATTAGTTGCAATGTAATAAACCTCAAACCGCATTCCTTGCCAATTTTCATTATATTTTAATTGATTTTGAAACTGGATGTGAAAGTAACCTCATTGTCTTTGAAAAGCGACCCCGTTGTAGATTTGTACACACTGTGTTTACAGTGGTGTATATAAATAGAAGATACCCTGAATATATATTTGTGTATTTAGACTAAAGGTATACACCAAGAAAAACGGTTGCAATCAGAAAATTTGTTGGGCAAATATATCGGTGTATTCAGAAGAATAAAACTGGTATATTAATTTCATGTTAATATCTCTACTAATATAATTAGGTACATGTATTGTTATTGTATTAACTTGGAACGATAGGGTGTTTTGAAGCAAGTAGTTATTTTCGTTTCGGTATAAAAATATTTGTACCGTGTCCAACAGAAAAGTTCGTTACCAGAAACCATTAGTGTAAAAAAAAAAGCTTTACAAGACATGTGCAAGAGAAAAAAAATAAGCACTTCATAAAATGCTTAAATAATAATTAAAATTTCACTAAATATATTTACAGTAAAAGTATTGTTTTAACTGGTACCAAGTCATAATTCAACAAATTATATTAATTAGAAGTTGCTAATTAGCTTTAGATATAATAGCGTAAGATAATATGTAGCCCTAACCTTGGAACATAAATATATAAAAAGAAAAACGACTCTGTTTTAATTACACACAATTTCCCTCGTAAATTTTGTAGTTTAGTAGACGTGGCAGGGCATGACTCAATAACAAGTCTTTGTTGGTTCCTCATTTAGGATACATCAAGTAGAAAGATACGTTTACTTCCAAGTGACGGTAAATTTGCATGAACTATGATCACTACATAACGCGTAGAGATACTATTCTAAATATTACTTCAGGGGCTTTCTTGTACCGAGTGCTGCCTGTAATTTTGAAAGAGAGATGTAATTACAGACAAAGTTTAGAGATGAGAAATGGCAGTAAGATTCTATATATGTATGTAATACACAAGTACACGATTCAAATCATAATACACGATATGTAAGTATACCATTTCAAAAACGTTGACTCCTAAACATGTGTTTTGCGTCTCGAAGAAAAACATAATCATAACATAATAATAAATTCGTTAAATTTAAATAATATTTGTTATAAAATATGTATTAATGTGATACGTAGACTTCTGCGGTCGTGGTCCATACTATCTGCTTCCGGACTAGAACCGCGTCATTGGTATAACTGCCGACGTTTCAATGCGACAGACAGTAGCAGTAGTTGAGCCCTGAAGATGTCCCATATGAGTGGGTACGAAACGTCGACAGTTATACCAGTGACGCGGTTCCAGTCTGGACGCCCAGAAGCAGATATGTATTAATGTTTTGAAACTTATAAAAGGAAGTCCAATGTACTACCATTTTGAAAAAAAATAAGATCAGAATATAATTGTGAATACCATTAAATAACTTATTTTTAATTTGATAAGTCTTACGCAGCCTTATGTTACATATAGAAAACGATGATCTAAAATTTATATTTTAATAACAGTAACATTTTAATTAACAAACTGATGTGGTATTTACTTGATGACCATCCATAACAAAAATAAACACAGAAATTTAGTTGTACGATTTTCACAGAATATCTTCATTGAAACATAGCCACAATTGTTTCGCCAGCACTGACTGCTACAGGCTAAAATGTAAATCTAACACAAACAGAATATATTCTAGTCAACTAAACTATTTCCAGGCTTGGGGTGATACATATACAATTACAATGAAATAAGTTTAACAGTGGAGAATTATTCAAATCTATCTGCTTCTGGGTTTCCGGGCTGGAACCGCGTCACTTGTATATTTGCCGACGTTTCGTACCCATTTGTACGAGACATCTAAAATACAAGTAAATATACAAGTGACGCGGTTCCAGCCCGGAAACCCAGAAGCAGATTGCATGGACCACGACCGCGGAAGTTTACGTACCAGATTCAAATCTACTTTGTCAGTTAATAAACTTCTACAGTTTTAAGTAATTATAACTTTATACAAAAAAAATCTGTGGTTGTTGACAGTAACATCGAACTTGCGCGTGAATTTATCAGAAATGAGCCGAAATCCTCATTGGGAATGGAATCAAATATTTCCAAAGATTCAGTTCATCACATTTCGATACAGCATATGGGACTGAGAAAGATTTGTGCAAGGTCTGTACCACACAAGCTAACTGAAGACTTAAAGACTCAAAAAAGGACGAAAACTTCAGATATGCTATTGTAACTGGCGATGAGACGTGGTGTTTTCAATATGATCCAGAGACCAAGCGTCAAAGCTCTGAATGGAAGCATCCAAGCGAAGAGAGATCGAAAAAAAGACGGGAGAAGTCAAAAGTGAAGACAATGTTGATTTATTTTTATGATTCGAAAGGCATAGTGCACAAAGAGTTTGTACCAACTAGTCAAGCAGTCAATGCTGTATATTATCTTGGTGTTATGAAGCGTCTTTTGGCGCGTATTCATCGTGTGCGACCTATGATAATGTACCATCTCATCGCTCGACGCTTATTACTGTTTTTCTAAGTACAAATCGCATTTTAACCATCTGTCATTCACCGATGAAAGGACACCGTTATGCCGACGTCGAAGCCATTAAAAAGGTGTCTTGAAGGACATCTCTAAAGATGAACTTAAAAATTCATTCGACATGCTAATTGACTGTGGAAAACGTTGTATTGAAGCCAAAGGCGACTACTTTGAATAAAATAAATGAATTTTACAAAAATAGTAAGCTTTTGTTTTTATTTTAAAACAGTTCGGTTTTCTCTGCGACTGTGTAGATCGTGGACTTTTTTGTATTTAATTTTGTTATGGATATTCATTAAGTAAATGTGTATATCTTAAAGCAATCAGCACAAGAAAGCTTATAGACTCCCGATTTCTTGGATTTATTTATTTTCTCTTTGTTATATTTTAATAAATTTTCTTAGCGTATTGTTAGTTCGAAAAACAATATCTACATCATGTTTTTTAAGTAACTTACTTGTTTGTTTAGATTGTGAGCCTATGTAACTTAACGAATTATACTTATTTGGTTTTCGTATAGTCCGATATATCATTCGTACGACTTTTTTATGTTGTTTTCTTAGGAAGCTATAAATTAAATCGCTCTTAGAACCCGTTATTAAGCGCAATTTGTTTTACGATATTTAATTCTTTCTGAAAATTGCAAATAAGGGGAATGGTTAACAATCTGTGTATCTTACTATTATACGTTGCTAGTTTTTGGTTAAACGGGTGACAGGAAGAATTATATATGGTGATATCTGTGTGGGCAAGTTCGAGATAAAATGCATATTCCAAACGATTATTATTTTTAGATATTGTTAAATCTAGAAAGTTCAAAGAATCGTTAACTTCTATTTCAGTCGTAAATTTTATATTCGGGTGAAAACGTTAGTAAAAGTGTCATTGTATATCACCCCCACCCTGAAAATAGTTTAGTTGACTAGAATGTTTCTGGTTATGTTAGGTTTACATTTCAGTCTTAAGAAATCACTGCAGGCCAAACAATTGTTATTATTTTTCAATAAAGATATTTCGTAAACATCACACAACTGAGTTTTTGTGTTTAATTTTAGTAGCATTTTATCCGATCGTATTTTTAAATATTTTGTTTATATGAGCTAATATAAAATATACAGAAACTTCATTAAAATAGAAATACAAAGTGTACAGAACATTTTTATTGGGAAACGGAAACACTTTCTACAAATCAAAAATGAATCAACTGTATTATACTGAAATAAAAATATTAGGTTGGCAACTAAGTACTTTCGGTTTTGTAGTATAAAATAAAACACTTTTTTTTAAACAGAGAATAGTTTTTAATCAATTATATATTTTCCATTTTGCTCAATGACCTTTTGCCATCTTTCTTTCAGCTGCATGATTCCGCGCTCATAAAATTCCCGGTTCTTATCAGCAAAAAACTGAACCAGGTGCGAGTGAAGGTCATCGTCATTTGTGAAAGTTTTACCATTCAAAGAATTCTGCAAACTTCGAAATAAATGGTAATCAGATGGTGCTAGATCAGGGCTGTATGGGGGATGTGGCATCACTTCCCAGCCAAGCTCCAATAGTTTCCCATGAGTTGCCAAAGATGTGTGAGGGCTTGCATTATCTTGGTGGAAAACTACACCTTTCCGATTTGACAATTCTGGCCATTTTTCTTTGATTGCTTCATCCAGTTTTATTAATTGTTGACAGTAAACATCAGAATTGATCGTTTCGTTCCTTGGAAGCAGCTCAAAACACACAACGCCTTTGTAATCCCACCAAACTGACAGCATGATCTTTTTTGGATGCAATTCAGTTTTCGATGTGGTTTGAGCTGGTTTATCGTGTTTGCTCCATGATCGTTTTCGAACTACGTTACTGTACAGGACCCATTTTTCATCAACAGTGATGATTCTTTTTAAGAAAGGGTCGGTTTCTTTCGTCTAAGGTGCATATCGCAAAAGTTGATTCTTTGTGTTAAATGAATTTCTTTCAATTCGTGAGGTACCCAAATATCAAGCTTCTTAACTAGCCCAAGACATTTTAAATGTTTTTCAATTGTTGTGTGCGATACATGTAGCCTCTCCGCAACCTCTCGAACAGTTATATGACGATCCTCTTCAATTATGACTTTGATTTGGTCATCATCAACTTCAGTAGGCCGACCAGAACGTTGCTCATCTTTGAGGGAAAAATCTCCAGAACGGAATTTTTTATACCAATTCTGACACGTGCGCTCTGTTAAGCAATTAACACCATAAACTTCACATATCTTTTTGTGAGCCGCAGCAGCTTTCTTTCCTTTACGGAAATAAAATAGTAAAATATGTCGAAAATGTTCGTTTCTGCACTCCATTTAAAATTAACCCACAATTAGTAGCTTTAATAAAAATCACGCACTACTTGCTTCTGAAGTTACGTCAATGTGACTAGTATCACGCGACAAACGGTAAAGTACAGCACTGAGATACGTTATACAAAAAATAAAGCAACGGTCTCTATCAGTAAAAACCGAAAGTACTTGGGTTGCCAACCCAATACTTAAATTAAAACTAATAATTGTAATACTTATGAATCAGATGCTTCACCTTCTGATGGAAAATAATAAATATTATCATCACTGTCTCCTGCTAAATTAATAATTAATTCAGAATAACTAATCGGAATATATTTCTTTTTTATATTTATAACTTGCTAACGAACTGTTTGATAATCGTCTGTGGTTACTTTTGTAAACTTTTACCGTACAAGTTGCTCCACGTAACTTTGTATAACACGTCTTTGCAATTTTTTCTATTGATCTGGGCTCCGGATGATATGGTGGTAATCTTAATATTATGTGCTTCTTCTTTGCAAGAATGTCGTCAATAGAATATGAATTATCTTACACTGCACTGTGGGTTTCCCATAGGTCATAATTCCCAAATGTTTATATTAATATTCTTGCGTGTAATTACGCGTGATATCCCAGTATTACCCCTACTTAATGTAAAAGTATAAAAATTAACCACGTGAAATGGGTCCATCAGTTGCAAATGACGGACCCATTTCACGTGGTTAATTTGTTTACGTATAATGGCTTTCGGCATTTGAATTGATTACATATCGATAGAACGCAATCGTGTTATCTTTGTGACTCATTAGCAACTCTAGCTACCCTCCGCATTTCTCGGAACTGTTTGTGTTTTGATGATTGTTGTGCAATGGAATCCCAGGAAGGAGGTATGTACTCTATTCTTATTCCCTTTTTTAATAATATTCCATAATATTTAAGCAATGTGACTGCTACGAACATGAATAATGAAATTTGAGTTTTTTCATGTATTTCTTCTGTTCTGAGATTTTTATTTACTTTCACCTGTGATTCTCCGTTTATAATATTTATAAATATAAAGCTTACAGTCTCTAGTATGAAAATCGTAAAGTATTGTCATCCACAAATGTCTTCTGCGCTTTCTATATGACTTTTACGCCGTCGTAGGGCACCCGTAGACTGTGTTTACAAACCTGCTAAAATGCAATATTTGTAATTATATCCTTTATAATTTATTTCAGGCAATGTTCACAAGTGTTCATTCACTAGAATGCACTTGTTGGACCTCTAGCTGTCAAATTATGGGACGGATACGGAAAAGGCCCGCCATGTGTTCCATACAGGGCTGGAGCCGCGTTTACTAATTATGACCGCTTCTCTTACGATGCGGAGCCACAATGCACTGGCTTATTTTATTTTATTAGTCTGTAAAGTTCAGTTGTTTGTTAAATTAGAATCATAGAGAGGAGTTCTCAAACAGCGGCGCACACTTTAGGAACCCCTGTCATTTAAATAAACTTCTTAATCAGTCATTATATAATTTCATGATGATATACACCAAAACAAAGCGCCGAATGGTAACTGACGTCTGATCAACAAAATATGTAGCTGTCCCTTTCAATTTCTTCATAATCTTTCTCTTTATTGTGTAAAATAGTTTGTGCGCTGGTATATTCCGTTTTTAAACGTACTGTATTATGGAACGGCGGGGCAAAATCGCTCATCTTTGGGTATGAATTACATCGCTTATTTGCTCATAAACACAAAATTATTGAAGACGTAGATAGAGAATATTGTTGTTAATATTTGATAAATTCTATTATATATAAACTAATAAATATAGATACAAAGTTGCTGGATATAGTACCCATATTTAGTTCTACATTTCACAAAGTTAAACGTAAATTTTGGCAGCCCACCCTGCCAAAAATTATTCCTCTTATTAAATAACACCATAAGAAGCCCTCAATACTCTCGAATCTGTTCTGAAAATCGCTTGCCTTATTTACATTGCACAATTAGATAACCTTTTTTTTTTAAATTCTCATCTTCTAAGTCTAGAGGACGCTGACGTCTTGACACCGACGCCGATTCTAAACATAGAATTCCGGTTAAGCGAAGTGCCGGCTTATTTTTCGCTACATTACATATCCGTGTTCTCTTCGGGCGTGTTTACTAAGCGAAATAAAAGAAAAAAAGGAAAACAGTGAAAATGGCCTACAGCTGGGATAACAGGGTCAACTTCGTAATAAAATATCTATACGGTGAGTGAGAAAATTGCTTTTTTTTTCAATTCATATTCGCGACCTTTTAATTGAAAAACCACTTGTTGAAAAAAATTTTATTAAAATTAATTTCCCTCTCAAATTGAAGCGCGTGCAAAAAAGTTGTTGATACGAAAAACTAAAGGAAATGAAACTAAATCGTTGTTTAATAATATATTTTTTAAAGTTTTAATATCCATAATTTAAGTAACACGGTTCTATACTTAATTACATGATTCTATTATAAATGAATTTTATATGTAAATAACATAAGAACGTGTGCAAATTTTAAATCTGAAACTGTATTTTAATGTATACAAATAAATGATGATCATGTGTTCTTTTGTATATGACAGTTAACTAGATAGTTTGGGCGAGAAATTTGTAGAAAATAAAAATGGGTTTTCTAAAAATATAACAAACATTAGAGGCTTGTTTCTGTCCATCAAAGAGCATAATAAAATTTCTTTTTTCGTTGACTGGTCGTGTGCTTCATATTAGGTGATGCGTCCTTTATTAGTAATAACGTTTAATTTTAAACTATGATAATGTTATTTTAATTTTTAGAGTATCTGGTTATCGTATAAAATAGTTCGGTTCGCCGATATGAATTTAATTTAAGGATTTTATTATTTCTAACTTCGCAAACGTTTTAAATTTAATATCAGGTTATAAATACACATTAAATGGTATTTTGTATTAATTATGAATATACAGGGTGTTATTTAAAATGCATAACATTAATATCTAGACCATTATACGTCTGCAAAATTTAGAAATATCAGGTTGTTACATATGAAATGTCCGATTTTGTAAGGAATAAAAAAAAGTCTAAATTTAAAAAAATATGAATATTTATTCTGCAAAATAGTCTCCATTTACATCAATAGTTTGTTGCCAATCGCCTGGAAGCTGAAAAATTCCCTTTGAAAAGAAATCTAGGTTTTGACGGTTCACATATTGCTCAAACACTGCTATTACAGACTCCCGGTCAGGGAAGTCGCTACTTTTTAAGTGATTGTCTAAACTTCGGAAAAAATGAAAATCAGTTGGCGTAAGGTCAGGTGAATAAGGTGGGTGGGGGAGAATTTCGTAACCAAATTCCGAAAGTTTTTGGATTGTCTGTCGTGCAAGATGAGGTCTTGCATTATCATGAAGAAGTATGGGTCCATGTCTATTGACTAGTGAGGGCTGCAAGTGGCTCAATTTTCCATGCATAGTTTCCAGTTCGGCACAATAGGACACTGCCGTGATATTTTCACCAGGTTGGAAAAGTGAATAGTGAATAATACCCTTACTGGTCCACCATAATCTTTCGCGGGTGAAGTGATGCTCGTGCATGCTGTCTTGGTGCTTCACCTCGATCTAACCATTGTCCTGACCGTCTCCGATTATCATAAAGTATCCAGTTTTCGTCACACGTTACCACTCGATGAAGAAACGGTTCAACTTTCTGTCGATTAGCCAAAGAGGTAGCCACCTCTAATCGACGGAGCTTATTGGCTTCCGTTAATTGGTGCGGCACCCATCGATTGAGTTTCTTCACTTTGCCAATCGAAGAAAGGTGACGACTAATGGTGGCAATGGACACTTGAAATGTTTCTGCAAGGCTACGCACTGTTGTCGACAGATTACTTTAAACTTCTACACGCAGCTCGTCGTCATTAACGGTGCTACGCGCATATCCGCGAGGCTCATTTTCCAAATCAAAATTTTCCTCGCTGAATTTTTTAAACCATCGCCGTAATGTGCGTTCATTACATGTGGTTTCACCGAACGTCTGATTAATTTCTCGCGTTGCTGCAGCTGCATTTAATCCCTTTTTAAATTGAAAGAGGTAAATTGCCCGAATATCTCTTGCCGACAGCATTTCCATAGGCGAGACAAGGACAGGTGTATTAATCTTTCCAAGAAATGGAACAGGTACACACTTCAAAATAAATACCCTTTTCTACAAATACAATAATAATTTCCACCAAAAACATACACGTATTCATACAGGTGCGATTCAGTTCAGACTAAAGGAAAAAACGGACATTACATTTGTAACAACCTGATAAATTTGTGTTTTATTAGAATCGTGGGAACAATGACATCGTTCCCACGATGTCATTGTTTAATTTCAACTAAAATTAAGTCCAAATTACAGAAAAAGGCTACTACTTTACGTGATTTAAAGAAACACAAAAATTGTGTGGTTTTAAATAATTTTGGCTAATTAAGATTTCGAATAAATTGAATGATTGGAAGAGGCGTTCTTTTAAGGCATGCACCAGCGATGTTTTATTGGGAATATTCAGAAAACATTGTAACAAACTGTATATCAAAATTGTATTTATTTTATTTTTATAATAATAATAATGCTTTATTATCAAACAGTAGTCTAACTACTAATTACAGGATAATATACACTTACAATAAACAAAAGAATATATACAATTCATATGGGAGATAGCGTATAGAAAAAGGAAAAATTATACAAAAATTCTATTAAGAAATACAACAAAATTAATAATAAAAAGGAATTGAAACATATTAAAAGTCACTTTGCACCAAATGTCACACCTAGATCATTAAACAACTCACACCTATGCAGAGAAGAATCTTAAATTATATACGGGAATATTTTGATATGCTGCTTCCTTGTATAACTCATTATTTTACATTTACCTGTATTGAACAACGAATTACTATTTAAACTCCAACGTTGAAGGCATGTTAATCCATTTTCTAAAACTGCAGACCCCAACACTCTTAATACGACGAAAAATCTTCAAACCGTCCGCATATAGTAAACAATGCGATGTGACACAGTTCGTAATATCGTTTGCGAAGATAACGAAGAGTAACGGGCCCAACACAGATCCTTTAGGTACTCCTGACCGAGATGAATATAAACAAGATGTATTACATTACATTATATATTCGTACATCCAGGCATATAAGATCCAAGGACCTGCATCGAATCATTTTAAATTCCAAAGCCATTTAGTTTTTGTAAAATTATGTCATATTGCACAGGATTAAATGTCTTGGAGAAGTCAGCATAAATTGTGTCGACTTGACATTGCTTATCCAAAGCATCAGAAACAAAATGTACAAAGGAACATAAATTGGTGGTAATCGATCTCCCTCTTACCTGTATTGAACAACGAATTACTATTTAAACTCCAATGTTGAAGGCATGTTAAACTATTTTCTAAAACAGCACAGTCCCCAACACTCTCAATACGACGAAAAATCTTTAAATCGTCTGCATATAGCAAACAATGCGATGTGATACAGTCCGTAATATCGTTTACGAAAATAACGAAGAGTAACGAGCCCAACACAGATCCTTTAGGTACTCCTGACCGCGATGAATATAAACAAGATGTATTACATTACATTCTACATAGTTCGTACATCCAGACAAATAAGATCCAGGGACCTACATCTAATCATTTTAAATTCCATAGCCATTTAGTTTTTGTAAAATTATATCATATTACACAGCATTAAATGTCTTGGAGAAGTCAGCATAAATTGTGTCGACTTGACATTGCTTATCCAAAGCATCAGAAACAAAATGTACAAGGGAACATAAATTGGTGGTAGTCTATCTCACTCTTATGAAACTGTGCTGATAAATAGAAAGCTGACGATGATATGAATATAAATCGGTTTAGCAATTGTTACTTCAAAAATCTTGGCATAGTTGCATGTGAGAGATACAGGTTTGTAGTTCTTTATTTCATTTTTGCTCTCAAATTTGTAAGCAGGAATAACTTTAGAACTATTCCAACAATCAGGAGACATTCCCTGGCGTAATATCATATTATAAATATGCAATAAGGAAAGTCGAAACGCACATTGACAATCCCTGACCATAAAAGTATCATGTTATTATGTTCTAGATAGTCCTCCTGTAGTACAATAACCTTATCCCAACGGTTCTGTCGTTGTTCAAAAAGGGAAAACATGTTTTCAGAGCCTTTTAAAAATCGTCTCTAAACCATTCATATCGTAGCACCTAATACTATCTTCTTCTGGGCTTCCGGGCTGGAACTGCGTCACTGGTATAACTGCCGACATTTCGTACCCACTCGTATGGGACATATGGGCGCAACTACTGCTACTGTCTGTCGCACTGAAACTATTTCAGTGCGACTGCCTACAACAACAATTTGGCGTGTTTTGAGACGTCGGTTGGTTATGAAGTAGTACAAGTTACAGTTGTTACAAACTCTGCGTACTAATGACAAACGGAAACGTGTGGCATTTTGTTAACGAGATTCATGATGCTGTTGACAAAGATAACACTTTCGCACAACGCGTCGTGTTCAGTGATGAAGCGACTTTCCATGTTAGTAGTCTGGTAAACAGACACAATGTTCGAATTTGGGGTCTACAGACCCCACATGCAGCCATTGAACATGTACGAGATTCGCCTAAAATCCATGTGTTTTGTGCGATATCCTGATCATCTGTTTACGGCCCATTCCTCTTTGATGGAAACATGGTTAACGGTCAGCAATATCTCGCTATGTTACAAAACTGGTTGTTTCCGAGGCTGCACGAAGACAACTTCATTTTTCAACAAGACGGAGCACCCCCTCACTGGAGTCACCAAGTGCGTGAATATCTGAATGAAACTACCGAACCGTTGGATTGGTCAAGGAGCTGGCGACTTAACATGTCTCAGCTGGGCTCCACTGTCACCGGATTTGACACCCTGACTTCTTCCTGTGGGGTTTCGTTAAAGACAACGTTTATGTACTATCACTCCTACAGAACCTGCAAGAGTTGAAGAACCGGATCCGTACTGCCATAACATCAGTGACGAAGGACATGCTTGCCCGACTATGGGGGGAATTTGAGTATCGATGTGATATTATTCGTGTCGCTGATGGAGCACATATTGAACATCTGTAATCTGAACTTGAGAGGTTCGTAAATATGTGTGTAAAGTTTCATATTCGTATGTCTTAAAGTTTAATAAATATATGCATTCGAAATACGTATATTCTTTTTGAAACACTCCGTAGTTAAATGTGAATCGTACGAATAATTATTGGTACACTGTGGATCGTTTCCTCGAAATAATTGAAGCGATTGGGCCATTTTCAAAAGTTAGCTTCTTATACCATTTAAGTAAACTCTTTATACCATCGAAAACGAGCAGATTTTACCAGAGACAATTTACCAAAAATCGTTTCAATTTTTCCAGACGAACATTAAATTTGATCGTACTTATATCAATACTGTTTCGTTTTATCCATCACGACTTTTGGCGGCGCTATCTCAATGATACAATTGCCATGTTCTTCTTCACTATTGTTTCTTACGTCTTTCAGGGCACCGAATTCAATTTTCGACGCAAATAATTTGTGACAATTATTTTGCAAATGGATAAAGTCTATTCGGATAATAGTTTTTGCTTTAATCGCTTTGTAGCTCATTGCAGAGCATTTTCTTATATAAAAAAATTAATATATACTTTATCTAACTTCTTCAAACGTATTATTTATTTTATGAAAAATGAACTGTCATAATTTCTTTAATTTATAAAACGTGTACATAACCTATAAACGCAAAATTAAGCTTTATAAACATTACTAGGATGAACTAATTTACATAACAAAACCTTTCCATTTCGTTAGTTCATTTATTTTACTGTATTGACCTAAATCGCTTAAAGATAGTGCACTTTTATAGATTCTATTTTCGGATGGCGTAATTTAAATAAAATGATCTTATTTTTCGTGTTAGGTTAATTACAAGTCGTCTAACGGTTACTGAACCTTTTGCACTTAAAATAACATTACATCAATCAAATTTTATATCACTTACCTTTGCAATAAACCAGACAGTTTGTCTATTTGATGCGAGAGACGGTAAGCCGAAAATGCAGTAGTGCCAAAAAGCTTCTATTCTTGCCAAAACTTACGTGTGTTGTCGCACATGATTTACTGCATTATATATATATATATATGTATATACATACACATAATAGTTATCGCAAGCATTTACGTTAACTAGTAATACGTAATCTATTTTTTTCAATTTTGTTTTTAAGAAAAAAAAAATACTCGTTAAAGTACAATGAATTTCAAATTACTCTATTAACTTCTGCATATTTAGTGTTATTTGAAAACCGCTTTACGATTATATGAAATTAAAGGAGAAATATTTTCAAAATGAGATTTTCGAGGTTATCTTTTGGTAAAATTGAATATAGTTGTAGGAAAGAATTGTCATTCAATATGTCGATTTATTGTCAATCAAGCTATATTATTCTTAATTATACAGTAATTGTGACTATAGACTAGTTCAGGATGTGTTAGTAGAAATAATCACACTTACACGTTTTTCATTTTAACGGAAATTAGCCGTTATTTCCAGCTCCTCCGTCTTACCCGGACAATTTTCTTTTAACTTTATAATAAGAAGTGGTTAACATGAATAGTACTTTACCTTGTCAAAACTCACTTCATAAATATTCATCTCAAAATTTTTCATAAATTCGTTATTTTTAAAGAACCTGCGTGAAGTTGTTGTTATTAATTCCTAGTTTGACATTTGGCAAGTTCATCAATGACAATGCTCACTGAAAAGCAAAGTCAACTAGGTTCTGGACAAGAAATTGTACGCCCCAACTTAACACATAATTAGTTTAATTTTAAGAAGTCAATTGTCATATTGCTTACCACAAATTCTCCAAAATATAAAAACATAATTTTACGTCTACAAATTCATTCTTAGCTTCTAAGATCATCATCTTGCCAAGTTTTGAAAATTATCATTTTAGTAAAATTTCTAGAGTTATTGTTCTTACAAACGAAAATACCTTATTAATTGAACTTTGTATTATGAATATACATAACCTATAAAATTGAGTTAATATATTAAACTAATTCCAATATGATTTCAAATTTTCACGGATTACTTCTACTACTTTTTTTAAAGAACACCTGCTAAATGTTGCCAATAAAATAATAAGTGGAAAAAATCAAAATTAGACTTATTGTGCATTTTAAAAATAAATTTCATGCATTGCATACACATACTCTTGTATGTAAAATAGACTTCGGCCACATTCAGAAGATACAAGAATAGATGTCATATCAAAAATTATTATTATATAAGCTTATTTTTATATTTTTTTAAAGCAAATTTGATTAATTTTTTCAAACATTATCAATATTTTCTTTCAATAAAAGAAAAATAATACTAAAGATGATTAAGTTTCTAACTAATTTACTATAAAATTCGTTATTTATTGGTACTAAATTATACGCTCCTACCTTACAAAGTAAATATATCATTAATTTTACTAAATTGGAACTGAAAGAATTGATTATTTTAAAGTTGGCGTATTTTAAAGTGACGTTGCTACCAAACAATTTCTTAATATTGTAAACAGGAATGGCGGTCTATTCAACGTACAACTATACTTAAATGTTTGAATTTTTTTAAATATGTGTATCTTAATTTCAATCAATCCCTAATTCGATAAATCGTCTCTGTTTATTGAAAATATTCTCCTTTTCCCATAAATATTTTTTCTTTTTCAGATATTGATGGAAATGGGTACGTTGACGAACGAGATTTCACCTGTTTGGCACTTAGAGCAACCATCATTGAAGGGAAAGGGGAATTTAGTTTTTCTAGGTGGCAGGAATACCAACATATCATGTTGAGCTTATGGGAGGAAATAGCCGAACTTGCAGATTTTAATAAGGTTTTATTTGAATCGTTTAGTTTACTTAAGACTACTATTTTCTATTAACTAGTATTGCTTATAAGGTAGATGCTAACCATACTACTAATAAAAGGCTGTTATTATTTTGAACATAAGTAATTTAAACTAACTAAAAGACAAGTGAGCAACTAACATCTTTACCAATTCTATAAATATGCATATGATTTGCTTTATAATACCACTAACGAATTTTCCTATATTATACACATTAAGGTAAAGGTTTGGGTAAACATCACATTTATATGGGCTCTCTATAATTGAGATTCTATGCTTCAAGAAAAAAGGATTTTAAATTTTTCGGTCAACACTACGCTAGTTTCAAAACTCAATTATACAAGACGAATGACATAATTTCATTTGCTTCTTCCACAACGATATCCGAACTATTAATCTCCGATAGGGCTATCTTGGATTCTGCTGTTGACTTTAACATCCATAGTTCTCCATGTAATCGTCTTAGAAAGGCCAAGTTCGTGAAAACGGCGAGAAATAGGGAGGTTCGTTTCATCTCATACATTCTAGCTTACAGAGAAGATGTTCTCCTCCGTTCGGGCGGTCCGAAGATTCATAGATATTGATTTACCTGAAACTGAGCTAATTTGTTCCAATTTTTTGACTTAGCGATAGATTTCTCGCGGACAAAACGCACATTTCGATGGTAAACATGAATAATTTCTATGCATCGTTGAATTATATATCTTATTAACCGCAAACCAAACACGTATTTCGTTAGTAAACACGAATAATTATTGAATCATATATTTTTTCATATTAAATTGCCCCAGTGTACTGAACGCAGCTGTCAAGGTTTGACATTTACATTGCAACCAGTGTCGCCACTATTATACTTTAAAAATGTGAAACGCATGTTGATAAACACACAGATATATGTAAGCAAATGATAAAAATTCAAAATTCTTGTAGTTTTTCTGACCAGTTGGAACTTTGGACATGTTTCGTATATGAAATATCGATTTACTCAACTATTATATTTCCCATTCGACACAAAGGTTATTGAATTGTTTGATCAGTTATTTCTTGTAGTTCGTCAATATCAATTAAAGAAGGCTTTGAACGTGGCCCATTTTCAAATTATTCATCGCCAAGGAAAATTTTTTGAAATACTTCGTGAAGTCTGTTTTTTTAACATATTTCTTGTTTAACATGTTGGAATTGCATTTGATTTGACAAACATTTTATTTTATTTGTACCATGATAAAAGCTGCCAATAAACTTTCAAATGTTTGTTTAGTTTGTCAATAAGCAACTGCTGTCAATAAGTACGAAGATTAGACAACTTATTACATCGAACATAACCAAAAATCGCACAAACTTTTTTGGTTATTCAAAATTTCATTTTTGTTTGACGTATTATTAATGCCTAATTTGCTCCCAATAAGCGTACCAATAGAAGAATTAAACAACTTATTACATCAAACATAAACAAAATCTGCACAAACTTTTTTGGTTGCTAGGTTACTTCATACTTTGTTTCTGTTTGACGTATTACTAGTGCTTAATTTCGTTAAATTCTTAAAAGCTGTAAAGATTCATTATTATTACTATAAATACATATATATGCAATATATATTTTATTAAACACAGATTTTTTCTTATTACAAAATCTTGAAAATCGCGTGCTATTCTAAACATTCCCTATTTTTACAACGATGATTCTAAGATTATTCAAAGCAATTATTATTAACACACTCAGACGTGTTTACTTTTCAATCACCCGAAACATTTTAATGATTCATTACGCATATGTTTATGATATTAAAAGAGATTTGCTTTAATGTAGGTATTAGTAATGTTTGGTAAAGTAAAAATAGATTACACTTTTTTTTTTTTTGAAAGCAGATGTCTAATAAATTTTAGTTTTACAAGTACGGTCTACTCCTGTTTACGTGTTCTTATTGCTAATTCTTAGTAATTTTTGAACTCTTTTTTGAGACAGCGTTCCCTCAAAAATTACATTTTCAGTTTAAAAATAAAATTTGATTTATGTATATTTTATCAGTGGCTTTTGGAGAAATTGTTTATTGGGCAAAGAAAAACTTGACGAGTATAAAATTTAAAATATATATCTAATTCTTAGTCACCTTTTCCACGCCTCTTAGATCGGGTTTTTTTAATACCGAATGCTTTTATTTTTTCACATATTTAAAAGTTTTAAAACTCAATATTTCCAATATGGAATAATTTTGAAATTGCCGCCAATATTATGTTGTACTAGTTGCTTTGGTAATTTAGGGATCAATATTATTAGTGTCTAGTATAATATTTAGGCAACTTTTCGTACATATCAGGTGCCATCAGGTTTTAATCATAAGATTTAATTTACGTAAAGATTATTTAACATTTTGCTGGTAGTGTTAACGGTTATACAATAGAATATTGTTTTTTTCTTCAGTTATAGAGTTAAGCACTGAAAATTTTTTATAATAGTGACTTTCTGCTTGTAAAGTACTATTATTCATTATTCAAATTTTGATAAATTATTCTTATTATTAAAATTACTATTTTTTTAAATAACTAGGCGGGGAATTTAAAACGAAAAATATCATGTCTACCTGAAAGTTCTGTCTTTTCTTAGAATAAAACAAAATAATAAATTATTCATACCTTGAATAAACTTTGTTGAATAATATAATTTCCATCATTATTTATGACTTCTTGCCAGCGTGATGGCAATTTGTATATCCCATTTTTAAGAAATGCCTTATCCCTAGACGCGAAAAATGGAACCAGTGCTTGTCTGTTATCTTCTTAATTTTCAAATTTTGTTCCCTGCAAAAAATTTTGTAAGGACAGAAACAAATGATAATCGGAGGGTGTTAAGTCCGAGGAGTACGGTGGATGCGACAGAATTTCCCAACCTAGTTCTGCGAGTTTCTGTCGGGTCCACAAAGCTGTATGTGGCCTGGCATTTTCATGAAGCAGTATGATGTCCTTCCTATTGAATATTGCCGGACTCTCTTCTTGGGGTGTTGTTTTCAAATTATCGAATTGTTGACAGTATCTCTCCGAATTTAGCTGTTCGTTCGGTTTCAACAGCTCAAAGTGTATTGGTCCTCGAATATCCCGCCATATACACAATATTTTCTTACTCGGGCTCAACTTTGGTTTAGAGGTGAAGGGAGCAGGTTTCCCGGATTCCCAATATGCCCTTTTCCTTGCGATGTTTTCATAGGTAATCCACTTTTCATCACTAGTTATGATCTGGCCCAAAAAGGGTTCGATTTTGTTCCGTACAAACAGAGGTGTGCATATGATGACTTGATCATTCAAATTCTTCTCACTTACCTCATGTGGAACCCATCTCGAATATTTCTACACCAATCTTAGTTTCCGAATATGGTCCAAAATGGTTTGCTGAATCAAGCCTTTAAGCAAACCCCGATGTTGTCAAAAAGGATTTTGCTCTAACATGACCTTAACAGTATCGTCGTCGATCAAAGATGGTCACCCAGAGCGTGGCTTATCGGAAAGATCGAAATCGCCTATTTGATACTTTTCGAACCATCTTCTGCATGTTCTATCAGAAACTGTACCTTCACCAATCATTTTCAATAAATTTCTACACGCTTCTGCAGCATTTCTTCCTCATTGGAATTCGCACAAAATACAGTGGCGTAAATGAACTTAATCAGTAGCCATAAGTATACAATCGCGTCTCACTTAATACTAACACGAATCATCTTCGTTTTAGTTCATTTGCTAGGTCAGTATGTATACATTCAGTGATAAAAAGAGAGCCAAATATGGGTCAAATTAATATGCACATACTTGTAAGTGGAACGGGCTGAACTTTCCGGTAGACCTAATATATATTTAAACAATATGTCCCTTCTTTGTTCATAAAAAAAGAATGTCGATACACTACTAACACTTACTTAAAATAAACTGAACTTCAATTATTGCTTATATACAGATTGCTAACCGAGACGTGGACCATATGAAATTCAGTATTTCGCTGGATATCTATTCTGTTATTGATGCTCCCAATTCAGATCAAGGAGTAGTAAAATTGCGTTTGCTTATTATAACACCGAAGAGAGAGTACATGACGATTTATTCCACAAATATAATAGGAAGCAGCTACTGTATTTCTGGAATAAATTGTCAGTTATTAAATATATCATTTTTGCACCTAACAAATGCCTAAATTATGAACTAATTAATACTAAATATTATACATAATTTTTCATATCGTAACACACATTACACAAATCTTTGTCTGTGGCAACTGTAGATATTTTAACACGCGATTTTCTTTTAGCAATGTAGATAGAAAAAAAATAATAACAAAAATCTCGCATAGTAGTTTAGAATAATTTTTAATGTTGCAATACGTGCACTCTTAAAGCAAATAACAGTCTATGTCGCGCAATAATTTCTAAAGTGACGGTTTCTTCCGTTTGTATAAATGTTTTTCCACAGATACACGGTACACGAACTCAAAAACTAGAGATACTTTTGTTTTGAAATGTTTAGGACCTTTTGCAGGACGGTAAAATCACCAACGATGAATTTAAGCAGGCGGTGCAACAGTGTTGTGTCGGCAGGAGATACGAGGACTTTCCCCAGGCGATGAAGATGTTTATAGATTCCAATTTTAAGATGGTAGATTTGAATGATGATGGTATTATTGCGGCCGATGAATATAGGTTTAATTGCATTACAAAGTTCGCGATAGAGGATATAGAAGTTGTAGACGAAGCATTTAATAACCTTTTAAATGTAAGTATACGTAAATGCATGTAATGACTCTAAGCTAGTATAATATTTCATTTGCAAAATGTTATATTTTCTTAAATATATAAATTAATATGAATCAAGGATATTTTGCCTCAATTACCAATTTAAAATTTCCCGGGTGTTTTAAGTTGGTAATAGTGTGCAGTTCAATATTAATATTATACCTTGTCGCCGAATAAGGTGTGATTCAAATATTCCGTTATATAAAATTCTAGTGTCATATCTAATGAATGTTTGAATAGTCTATTAGAGATGGCGCCACATAATTTCATTTCAATTATTTCTTGTTTCTGTATCTAGTCTCAGAATAAGGAGTGATTCAAATATCTCGCAAAAACGCGGAATCCATGGCTTAGAAAACTTACTATAAACATAAAACATAAACATTTGCGAATGTATGTAGTAGTTTGTTAACAATATTAATCATTTTCTTAATTATATAACGTTACTTTTTGGATTAATATGTACAACCTATTCAAAATCAAGATTAAATATTATTAAAATAAAACAATGCAAAAATGTAATTAAACGCTTACAGGTTATGAAAAATGGCGGATATCTGGCATTCATTTATCCATATTAAACGCCTGTTCAAGAACCAGTGAAATCTCTTAAAAAGATGTACTATTTTGGAGCAATATTTGAATCACTCCTTATTCTGAGACAAGGTATAGTACTGTAGCAAAATAAAATATAATTTACCGTGTAGCTTTTTTCTTTCGACAAAAAAATTGCTCAGTGGGTTATGAAATGTGTCGAAAGTTGAAAAAGTACCTTTTCCAATTTCGCAAGTTTATGAACGAATTCCTGCTGACAATTCTATTTTAATCAGCTTACAAATGAAGAATTCGTGGTTACCTTTGTCCTAAAATACATTTAGCATTATAGATTTCTCTTCTGTTACTTTTGTCGGAATCAAACGTCTAAGTTAGATTTGTGTGTGTCAAAAAACGCGGAAATTTTATCTACACACCTAATTCAAACTCTTGGACTCTTAAGAGTAGAATACAATTTAAATTATGTGAAATGAATCTGCAGTGTGTGGGTTTTCGACCGCGAGTCCGATACGGACTTGTTTCTGTGCGGATTTTGCAGTGACTCCAGATGCGACACTGTGATTAACTATCTGCTGATGATGACAACTTTGTTGTTGAATACGTATACAGAATACGAAAATTATTGTGGGTGGGGGTTTCATTAACCTTTGGCGATTAAATGTTTCAAAATAGAAAGGCGTTGACAATACAAAATGTGAAAAATTTCGAGTAATTCGTGTTTTTTAATATTCTCAGGATGATGATAGACGACGAGGTGGTCTAACTTTGTCTCGGTATCAAGAATTGTATGCTGAATTCCTGGGAAACCCCGACGATTCCAATCCAGCAGTATATTTATTTGGACCTTTATGTGAATTCTCAGAGAGCTGAAAATTCGAAATCATTTGGAGAAAGCGCTACGCGATTATGGTTGTTTAATACTTTTTTATGTTTAATAATTGTATATTCTAACATTGTTAAAGAATAAAACATTTTTCGAAGTTCTTTTTATTATTTAAAAAAATATTTCATTAATCTAAAAACAATTTCATTCTGTATCGGACGTTTAATATGACTCTCTAAAGTTCGAAATTACAAAGCAAGCCGTTTGAAAATGTAGCTATACTTTCTTGCGTGTCAACGTGGACATAGACCCCTTATATTGCATGCCCAATTCTCACGGTTTCCCTCCTCATTGCAAATGCTAATAAATCTGACTCTTTCAGTTCTTCTTACACCTACTGTTAACAAGTAATAAGTAAAACGAATGAATTAAATTTTGCAGTTCGGAAGACGTTTCACGTCAATAAAAACGAAATCTGCTGCATCAGAGGTGGTAAAAGCATACAGGTCAATAGACAAAGGTAAGGTATAATGAATGACTTTTGCGACAGTTAACAAAGAATCGATTAGCATTTATTACAGGAAAAAATGACTGCATATTGATAAATAAAACATGAATATACGCGGTAATAATTTATTTTTAAACATTGACTTTATTAAAAACTAAAGCATCTACACAGTACAAAAATAATTACAAACGCACACATATAATGTTTATTATAAGTATGATTAAACTACCAAACTAATACAGAAAGTAACAGTTTCTCTGATTTGTAATTTCGTCTCATCGAATTTTTAATTTTTTTTATCAACTCTTGGAATGTTCACTCTCACCAAAAAAAAAAAAAAAAATAGTTGCCCTAATAACCATCGATAAACTTACACCATATTTTATTATATAGAATTTTCACTGTCACAAACACCCTGTATCGAGAACATGGTACTATACATATGTGTATCTACAAAGGTAAGAGTAACTTCGATGAAAAAGAACATATGCATTTAAAATACAGGTAACATACTTCAATAAACTTTACAATTTTGGTAATTTCATTAAAAATAAATGTTTTTTACGTCGTATATATTTTCTTTATGAATTAAAATGAACAGCTTAAGTTCCTCAATAGAATTTTCATCTACCACATATAAAAACCAATATTCATATGATTTACATTATTTCCTACAGGTTGAAGCACGACGAAGTAGAAAGTATTTTTGAAATAATCACCATAAAAAATGAAGGTATACTATTACTGTGTTCTTTTACATTTAACAGCATATTTTAAATTAGTTATCTGTGATGAGTTCAAATTATTTTGTGATTTGCACATTTGGTCCCCAACCAGTACAGTTAGATGCAATACTCGCCGATACAAAGCAAAATAAACTGTCCAATATAGCACATGGTTTTGAGGTTATCTTTATACAGACGAGTAATAAATTGCTTCTTATTTTAATATAACGACGTTTTTAGCTTTGTTCACAATAAGTATAATTTTAAGTACATTTTTACATCAAAGTTCAGCACGTTAAACTCGGTTTGTAGTTACAGATAATTGTATTATCGAATTAACTCATAAACTTGAATGAAAAAAAAAACAAATTTAATATAAGATTATGTTAAATGTTCAAGTTGTTTTTTTAAACAATTTGTTAGTATTGAGGTACTTAATGGTTTTTTCTAGATACTACTTTTGTAGAGAAGATTAGTTCGCAATGTTTATGTAATTTTTCTTTCAGTTTTAATATATGCACATTATGAACATTGAATCGATAACTAACTAGGATGAAAAGCGTATTGATGTAATATATAAAATATTGTAATGAAAAAAGGAAACATGAATTACTTTAAATTTAACAATACCGACTTATTATTTACAGTAATAACTGAGGGTCGTATTTTAATTAATCTAAAGACCTTCACTATTATTTTGTACATTTTTGGATTCATGTGTTTATACTTATACCTATTGTGAACAACGATTTAGAAGTACATCTGATAAATATTAAATTCGTATGTTATAAGAACATGTTTTCTATTTTATAATTGATTCACAGTTCGATGAAAAGTTATGTGTGGTGATTGCGGAAAATATTAAAGATGCTTTAACATGTAACAGAGGAGGTCAGTTTACAAAAATATACTTACTTGAAGAAATTCTTATTTTAAGCTATTTACCGTGTTCATTAAGACACTGTAAATTAATTTTAATATCGAAATCCATATAATTATGATTCAAATTTGTATTTTCGATTAATAGAAATCGTACTGCTGTTTTTATTTCTTCAAAGCGGTGACAAACGTAAAATTATAATACTATAATGAAAATATAATAAATAATCAAAAACAAAAATTAAATAAAAATGAGAGAATCATTTTTTATTTAATCATATAAACGCACATATGCTTTCATGTATGTGCATTTATATATAAAAATATCACAAAAAAGACAATAATTAAATATAATTTTTCTAATTCATAGATACAATAGTAATTTTTTTATTAAAGAAAATACTTTAGGTAGTCAGATAAAAATTATTTAAAAACGTTCACGAACATTAAAATAATTAAAATGTCCCTAAATCTAGACCATCCTAGACTGATTGTTTTTTTTTTTTGATCTAGCCTCACTAGCACCATATAGATGGGTGTATGTATGTTGCGTGTACACGCGTTTTTTAGGTTATGTTTTTAGTATTAATCAATTGAGTTCTATTTGTAGGTATTTTTCCGATAATTCGTTATTTTTTCTATGTTGTAATAGAAAATTTATAAGAATTAATAGAACATAAATGAGAACAGCTGGATAGGCGACAACTAACGCGGACTTAATATGCACCTGAATGGAACAAGAAAAGCTAGATTAAAAAAGTAGAGAAAGTGATTGACATTCCTTTCATTTTTTTAATACATAAACACAAATATTAATAGATAAAACCTGTTACGATGAATCTTATTAAGTAACATTTTTAATGCTCATCTGCATATTTGACAAATACAGTCGCATATTACACTGCATGAGCATACCTACCTAATTTTACAAAGTTTATTTTGAGATGTTTTAGACAATAACAATTTGTTAAATCACTTTCGAAGAACACATTGGTTATATATTTTCTTTATTGGGAATTTAGTCAGTTTATTTTAATAATAATTATTTAATGAAATAATTTAATAACTTACATAAATATGTGTATAGGAATTTTAATTTATCTTCAGTGGATAGAAGAGTATATGTAAAATGTAGACATTCTTTCTTATTTAAAGTTTATAGAAAACCGAAGCCTTCAATACATTATCAATGTGATATTCATTACCACGTAAGTATTTTGTACTTTTGTAAGGAGCAATTACTATTTAACTGAATTTTTCATTATGTAAATAGGAAATATACATAAATGTTTGAAATTGTGCCAGTCTGTTTTACATTATGTGGTATATGCTGAAATTTAACAATCGAGTAAAAGTTCATTCTTTATATATTATTTTATTTAATTAATCGACATATACCGATGCTTAGAGGCATAAGCAAGCTTTCTCAAAAGTAGTTAATTAATTTCTTTTTAAAATGTGGAAGAAAAATGTACAGATTCGATTCCAGATGTTTAGAAAAGTTGAATAGTCTTCAAGTTTGTATTACCTACTAAAGACTACTAAAGAGATGCTTTTTATAGACAACGTAGTACTTTACAAATCACAACTCCCACATATCCCATGGATGCAAGTTGCTGTTCATGTTGATGAGGGAATAATACTAGTGAATAACGTTTTAAATTTGCTAATTACATGTGATTTAATTAGTAAATGTGAAATTAGTTTAACATTTAGAGATGAAGAGCAAAAAACTTTCTTTATAAATACAGTAAGACCTCCAAGAGGGTTAGAAAGCTCTTCATAAGATTCAGGATAGGAAGCAACCCGGAATTAATGGAATACGATACAAAATTAAATAAACGTAAAGAAAATCTGTTCAAAAGAAGATACAAAATAAAAATTTTTCATTTTCCTACATGTATTATGTACATATTAATTTGGAAGATCACACGGAATCATGGGATAAGTGATAAAATAATAAATATCTTTTAAAAGAGAACACCTCATTTATTTTTCATTTCTATAAATTGAATATCTTTAGGTATTATTTAGGTATGGTTATATCTTTTACTTTCATCTATATCGTTGGTTTTCTTTTATGAAACATATATTTTTAATATTGACTCTTGCACAATTTATTGCTATTTATTTTCCTAGAAGTCCCTAGAAAAATAGCCACTTTGAACTTATGTTTTTCGGCGTAGGTGATTAAACATTTTATTTTAATAAAAAATGGTAACGAAGTCACAGAAAAAAATAATTTGTATGTAAGAAGACATTCATTTAGGATTCAGAGCTTGATATGAAACTGGAATTGCACAAGTTAGTTCGGAAGTAATGTGAAGGTAATAAAAACCATATAGAATTATCTGCAATTTACGATTTTCCTATTTTCTTTTATTTTTTTCATCGCTTTGTTGGGTAAACATCATAGAGAAAGTAATACGGATTACTATTAACCTTATTCATTTTTATGATCAATTTAAGATATCGAAACAATTCTTTCATTTTTTTAAATTTAAAATCAACATTAATTATTGTTTTTGATAATGATTCAAACAGGAATAATAGTGCAATATTCCCTACTATAATAAACAAGAATAATTCAAATTAAATATTTCTACATTACGTATCTTACTCATTCACAAATTTACATATACTTTCATTATTATTAAGACAAACTGAGTGATTTCCCTTTACTTGATAATCTTTAAAAACAATTTTTGCAAACATACAGACATATTATTTGTACATATATATCCATTTAACACTATAACAAATGTACAAAATGATCTAAATCACAAAATACAAAATTGTAACAATCTGGATGAATAAAGAATACTGTTATGTGAATTTTTTCCTTACTATTATCACTCTGTTTCGATTAAAGTACAGAAAATGTTTCTTGAATTAAACAAAATCACTACTATTTACACTAGTCTTCATATGTATAAATAGGAGTCATACTATTGTAGTTGACGGCACTTGCTGTTGAAGATTGCAGCAATGGAGAATGTTCCATTTGGCTGCGTTTTGAGATATGTTTTCCACGACGATGCATCACGCCTAAAAGAGTTTAACTTATTTTTAATGTAAAGAAGCAATCGATTTTGTTATAAGTTAAAGCGTAATTGGACGACAACATTTAAATTTATTGGAAAAGCTTCAAGGTAAAACCAGTTAGTAGATACGCCAGGAATACCAGAAAGTTATTACTAGTTTTTAAACAGATGTCGCTAGGCTTAAGTATGCAATGTTATGATTTGACACATATGCCATTCTATTTTACTGACATCATGCTTCCATGCATGTTATATTTTGGGAAGTAACACTGTCATAGATTTATACCCTCTTTGAAAATGACGAGTTTCGTGTCTGAAATGGTGTATTTGCGCATTACTTTTCTTATTTAATCAAAAGAAAAAAGCCGTTGGAAGTCATCGTTTGCTGGTAGAAACTTACGGTGAGCATGCTCCAACCATAAAAGCATATGAGGCGTGGTTTCGGCAATTCAAAAGTGGTGATTTCGATGTGCAAGACAAAGAAAGTTCTGGTAGATTGAAAAAGTTTGAAGATGCGAAACTGCAGGAGTTATTGGATGAAGACCCAACCCATTCTCAAAAACAATTCACAGAAGTGTTAAATGTGTCCCAAGAAACGATTAGCGACCGATTACGAGCAATGTGAAAAATCCAAAAGATGGGAAAATGGGTGGTACATCGATTGAATGACAGGCAAATGGAAAATCGAAATATCATCTGTGAAAAGCTGCTTCAAAGGTATGGTCGGAAGTTATTTCTGCATAGAATAGTGATAGGTGATGAAAAATGGATTTATTTTGAAAACCCTAAGCGCAAAAAATCATGGTTATCACCTGGCGAAGCCGGGCCATCGACCCCCAGGACCAAATCGTTTTGGTCGCAAGACAATGCTCTGTGTTTGGTGGAACCAGAGTGGCGTGGTGTATGTTGAAAACTGGTGAAAGAGTTAATACTGATCGCTACCGACAACAAATTATCAATTTGAACCATGCATTGATAGAAAACCGTCCAGAATGGGCCCGAAGACCGGTAAAGTGATTGTACAGTACGATATCACGCCGTCTCAGACAGCAATATCGGTCAAGGAAGCGTCGAAAGCACTTGGATGTGACATAATATCGCACCCGCTGTACTTCCCAGACCTTTCCCCGTCCGACTATCACCTTTTCGCATCAATGGAACACATGCTCGCAGTGCAGCACTTCGCCAATTTTGAAGAAGTTAGAAAATGGCTCGATGAATGGTTTTGCTCAAAGGATAAACAGTTTTTTTTTTGGGATGGCATCCATAAATTACCTGAAAGATGGTCAAGATGTGTAGAATCAAATAGCTAATAGTTTGAATAAATAAATTTTTCCATTTCCTTGAAAATTATGTAGTTTTCTTTTACGAAAAAACCCGGTAATGACTTTCCAGTACACCTGGTAAATACGTCGAATGACTAATTAATAAGTCTTTTTAAATAGCATACATTACCTGGCATTCTGATGTTACAATTTCGTTGCAATACATTTTTAGGGATAGAATTATAGAAAAAAATATATTATCCATTTAAATTCTTATCAGCAGCATTATATTTGTGTAACGTTTCGTATCTTTTGCATCATCAATAATAATTTAATTCGTATAGTTTCAACATACACATGTTACGACGGCGTGATTTACAATCACTTTAAGATAAGGGATATATAAAAAACATATTGAACGAAATGTTACGCCGAAAACAATGCAAATTTAGCAAAAAAAAAAAAAAACAGGCAACATTACGAAAATACAAACAAAACCACAACCTTACATTAAGCATTCCTTAAATGTGTCATTATATGAATGTATGGAGCTTTTTATTTAATAACAAAAAAGCAAAATGAATATCGAGCGAAGAGAAAAGAATTCACTTAGAGGGGCGTGATTATTAATAGTGTTAGTTATTGCAACTGGAAGAAATGAATATAAGAATGTCGTTGGATTCACATCGAGCGCTATCTATTGTAAAAAAAAGTTAAGTACATTTCAAATGAGAATTTGTCTTCTTCAGTATGTGCGAACCTGCGGATTTTGATTACAAAGCGTTTATCTCAAATTAGTTTTGGCAAATTATATGTACAATATTACTATTAATGCTTATAAAGTGGTAAAATTCGTTAAAAATCAATATTTTTATTTATATGAAGTAAACGTGCCGTAAAACTAGTTAGAATCGAGGTTACATCTATTTCTAAATTTAATACTGGCAATAGTATTATTTATAAAGATATTATATTGTTATATAATTAACATTTGAGAAATAAATTAAAATGTTAGTACTAGCAAAAACAAAATAATTACAGTTCGTATTAGTTACACTCGACTCTTTTCCATTACTATTAATTAGTTAAGGCTTTCCCCCCCAGAATATGTACTACTTATAATAATTTTTTAAAAAGTATTAAAACTCAAATAAAGTTTCTAAGAGTTGTTTAAATAAGCTTAAAATTTATTACATCTGCTTAAAAAGTATATACATACATACCGGGTGGGCCATTTAAAAGTTAAAATTTAAAAATGCAATAAAACAAAAACGGTTTGAAATTTTGCCAAATTTATTTTTTTGTTGTAAAGTACAATTGTTCCGGTTAGAGATGGAATATTATTTCATTCATATGGCTGCCGCGCCTGGCATCACGGTACCCCAATCGATGAGACCAATTTTCGAGTGTATGGGGTCGTATCTCGGCAAAGGCATCACGAATGTTGCCCTTCAAGTGCTCAATTGTCTCTGGTTTGTCGGCATAACACTTGTCTTTAACGGCGCCCCACAGAAAATAGTCCAACGGTGTCAAATCGCAGTTTCTTGGCGGCCAATTGACATCACCATTTCGGCTAATTAAAAGTTGCGCTATCCTGTTGAAACCAAACATCGTTCACATCAATACCATCAAGAGTGGGCACAAAAAAATCGTTGTCATGGTGCGATAGATGTCTCCATTGACCCTAATGATTGCGTCGTCTTCATTTTCAAAAAGATATGGGCCAATGATGCCTCCGCTCCACAAGCCGCACCAAACAGTCACTCGTAATGGATGCATTGGCTTCAGTAAGACCACGTGTGGGTTTTCTGAGCCCCAAATACGGCAATTTTGCTTGTTAACGTACCCACCAAGATGAAAATGAGCTTCATCCGAAAAGGTGATTTTTTTGGAAAAATCGATATCATCGTGCAGTTTCTCGTTGGCCCATCTAGCGAAGTGGATGGTCATGCGGCTTCAACTCTTGAACCAATTGAACTTTGTAAGGCATCATACCGAGACCTTTTCTCAAAATTCGACGTAAACTGGTGCGTGAAATGTTCAATTCTTGAGAACGATGACGAGGTGATGTTGATGGATTCTCACGCACACTTTCAGCCACAGCTTCGATATTTTCGGGTGTACGCACTGTACGAGCACGCTCACGTCTTGGCGCATCAACAATGAAACCAGTTTCACGAACTTTAGCAATAAACTTGCGTATATCTGGCACTGTTGGTCCTTCTCTGCGACCAAATTTTGTACAACATTTTCGTGCAATTTCCGACCAATTGTCTTTGTTTCGGAAATAAATTTTCAATAAATCCCAACGTTGCACAAGCGTAAATCGATTCATTTCGTTCAGTGGAGATAATATACTGAATTTTGTGACGGAATAGAATGACATAAGTATTGCCAGATTCGAAATAACCGATAGATGGCCCACCCGTTATATCTAATACTACTATATTTAAATAAACATTAAAAACCTTTTCCTTCTCTGCATATTATGACAAAAAGTTGTCGTTTTAACAAAATAACTATTTATGATATACGTGTTAAAAGTTATGTTTTATTTTGTGAGTGAAAAACTTCGCGAAACGAGCGAAGCAATTTCACGAACAAAATAAAACTTAAACACAAATATTATTCAAAGTTTTTTGTATAACTGTCCCATTTTGATAATAAAATAGATAATTTAATTTTTCAATAAAATCACATTTTGACTTTTCTTGTCAGTTAGTTATTTTTTAACGTTTTTTGACAATTATTATCACATTTACTGTTAAGTGAGCGTGTTAGGTGTGTCACCGAATCACCTTAGTTACCAATAAACAATATTGTTTACAGCTCGTGCTTTTTATTAAAAGTCTTTGGTGGTGTTTAATGTTTATCTCGCATAATGAAGAATAATAATACTGATGACTTGTCTTCCTGACAATATCGAAGCTGCAAAAAGAGCTACATTTGAATTATTACCGAAAAAATCGGTTCAACAGTACGATATTTCATATTCTAATTCTCTCAGCTTGCGTAGAATGAAAAACATTGAAGGAAAATTCAGTGAACCCGTCTTTTTAGCATATGTGGAAGAGAAATCAAAAATATGGAGGTCATCAACTTTGTGGAGAAAGTTTTATATGATAAAGTCGAATGTAGTCGTTAAAAATGGTGTTGATGTGACCAAGTATTTCAAGGTAATAGTATTCTTAAATCGGAAAAATGAAGGTTATAGTCTCAAAAAATCAAAAAACCTTACGTTTGGACAAGTTCAGATGTTTATAAATGAGGCGCCAGATGAAAAATATTTGATGGTAAAAGTTGCTACTATTTTCGGCACATATGGAGCCTGCCAGCGTGAAGAACTGTGCAATTTATTAATAGAAGACATTGAATTAATAAATAAATTATTGATTGTTCAAATTCCAAATACTAAAACGAAGATAAGTCGTTCTTTTTGTATTACTGGAAAATACGTTGATTATTTTAGTAAGTACGTTGCATTACGCCCTTTTAATATTAATCATCGACGGTTTTTTCTGAAATACTCAAACTATAAATGCGCTGACAGCCCAGATAGTATACAGACGTTTGGGAAAATGCCCTCCATCATTGCTGAGTTTTTGAACCTCCCAGAACCAAAGGAATATACAGGTCATTGTTTTAGAAGATCTTCTGCTTCTTTGCTAGCAGACTCAGGAGGAAATATAACGGAAATAAAGAAGCATGGAGGATGGAAGTCTACATGAGTAGCTAAGGGTTACATCGATCAATCTGTTATTTATAAAACGGCTGTTGCTGAAGGAATTATCCCAATAGAGTTACAGTAGCATCTTCCACTTCACTTCAAGAATTGACTGATAATGCTGATGAAATTGGCAACTCAGCTACATAGTTCGAATGTGTTACAAGGCTTTTTCAAATCGCAAGGTATTAATATCAGCAATTATTCTAGTTGTACTATTAATAATGTTAATAAATTATAAAAATATAAAATTTTTAACTCTGCATAATAAAACTTGGAAGTTCTTTTGAAAATTTAATGATTGACTCTTTTACTGTTTGGTAAAAAAAGATAGTCTTAATAATATGTTTAACAAGCTATTTTGTAAACGTCATTTTATAATACTCTGACAGCTATTAAAAATGTCACTTTTACTGACAGTTATACAAAAAAGTTTTTATTTAATGCAGTAATAAAGTTATTTTAAGTACAGCATTGTCCTTACCTCTCACTGAAAATGACAACTTTATCATCGAAATCGCACAAAGGAGTATTTCCAATCAAACAATATCAGTTATTAATTTTTTGTTTATGTACTTCATCATGATCGTCGAATTAACTGTACCTATTAACTATTACCAGGTTGTTACATACGAAATGTTCCAAGATTGTAAACTGACTGTCTGGTAGCGTAGAAATTTAAGAGAGTTTTTGTTCTTGTGTCCTAGAAATTATATTTTTGAGTTCCAGTCAGCTAAATCAGTCCTAGATACAGGAAAAATGAAAATATGTCTTATTGGGCAAGTATGGCGGGCGAAGTCAAATTTTATACCGTTAAGATTATTTGGACGATATGTTACGTTGTATAAGGTATATATAATGTAATGTAAAGGAATTAAACCGTGTCTATTAGTTAACCAACGAGTATTGTTTCTTTTAAACAACTTAGAATTTTAAATTAAAAAACTCTACATAGCGGTTTTATTAAGATAGAATTTTGTTTATAAACATTTATTTTCATTTCATACCTGCAATTTTATAAAGCTTCATAGTACTGAAAACTTGTTTTCTATTGGGCAAGTATGGCGGACAAAACAGCAACATAACTTAACGTTAACAGTGTTTGGACTATATGTTGCGCTGTATAAGGTATGACAATGTATGCAATCTCAATTTTCCTATAGTAGAACTCTATAGTCTGCATCACGAACAGATAGACTAATAAGTATGCGTGATCAGCACGTGATCGTTCACTGATTGGTTTAAACACATATAAACATTTCAAAGTTGAAGTCTTGTTAACACACATTATTAGTAGCGTTTATATTTTGTAATTCTCGAGACATTGAGAAGTATAGAAAAGTGTTGGTAAGAAGTAAAGAAAAACATCTATGGTAAACTTCGTAGAAGGATAATTTCTGGTAGTTTTAGAGAACGTACAGAAGAGTAGCCATTTTAACATGACTGATAAGCAGCTGATATTAAATAAATTCAAAATATATAAACTTCAGCACCCAAATTGCACCAAAACACAAGCTGTTCAGTGAACTGCCGCAACAGCTGGTAACATTGTTATAGAATTAAAGTAAATGCTTATATTTATTTAAAAATGTTTAGTTTTACGCGAACATCAAGAGCTAGTGTATATAAAATTTTACAAAAGCACTTTAAACAGAATTTCAATAGCCAAAGTCTTGTAAAAGAAAGAGATATATATTAGATCGTGTAGATCAGGTATGGGCAACCTTTGACATGTTGTGGGCCAAACTTTAAGGTGCAAGTACGTTCGCGGGCCTCGTTTAAAAGTAGTGCATTTTAAAATACTGTTCATAATTTTCAGCGATAGATATCAGACATGAAATAATACGATGTCTCGCGGGCCGGATCAAATCTTACAGCGGGCCGGTGGTTGCCCACATATGGTGTAGATGATAACGCAAAAGCATTGGATAAGACGTACAGTCCATTTATTTTTCTATAAAACGAGATTCTTACATTAAACACAATTTTGGCAGCAGTAAATAGCAACGATAATATACTGAAGTTTTCAAGGCAGACATTATATAGTTTTATTGAAAGAAATAAATTTTCGGTAAGATCTTTATTACTGTGTGCAATTTGAGCCTACCTTTACTTCTAGTTGTTCCATGTTTGTTCAACTTTCGCCTAGAATTCACTATCATATTTGCTACTACTAGAATGTTCAGAGAGCCCATTTTACATACCGAACTTTCCTCGATTAAATTTCTTCAATTTTCATTAAAATTATCTTCTTTAAATATAAAATTTTGTTTCTACAGTATTGTTTGTTGTAAATATATGGGAAATAATTACATCGTTACCAGATCTTCATTTTCAGGGGATTTTGATGTCTAACTTTTAAATACAGCTTATGACAATTGACAGTGTTACAGTGGAAATAATTCATATCTCATTGTTAACAACATAATTTTGATGGTTTTGACGGTTGATTAACTTAATCACTGATGGTTGATATATAACCCCTTTCCACATTAATTTTCGTATTCTGTATACGTATTTCGACAACTAAATTGTCATCAACTGAAGATAATTAAACAGTGTCGCACAGAAACAAATTCCGTACGATTTGTAACGTCGAAGATCAAAATGCACACTGTGCGTTTTGCTCTTCAACGGTATAGATCGTGTGCGGAATTTGTTTCGCACGGGTGTTTTTTGCCGTAGCTTTCCAGGTGCGACACTGTATAATTATCGGCTGATTATGACAACTTAGTTGTCGAAATACGTATACAGAATACGAAAATTGATGTGGAAAGGGGTTATATAATAACCTTCAATGATTAAAAACAACATTTAGAACGGCTATTACTACAATGTACATGAAAGATGTATTTATACAGATTCATAAGAATAAATTGAGGAAAATATTGCTCATAAAATTCTGTACTTCGGAATGGTCGTATAGCCGTCTTTGCTGCATTTAAGTTTTTCTTTATTATGTTTATTCTTGAACAGAAATGACAGAACACTAATCTATCTGAAACGCGGACTTTCACTTGTAACAACCTGATAAATGTTGATTATTTACTTGCATTATAATTCTACATTTCAACTGTTTTTTTATATTTTGTTAAGTAGTACATATTCCTGAAGTATGGAGTTCTTTTCCCACCTCAGATTTAAAACTAAAAAGTGCAACGCATCTTCTAAAACTGCACAGAAAAGTTTAACGATGTACATAATTGACGTTACCAAATCCAAATAAAAAAAAAACGATCAAACGATTCATAATTGTCGCAAACAAAAAACTCCATTCCAATCATTCCAAACGAAAAAACACTGTTGAGGCAACAAAGCACGAATAGAAAAAAAAAAGAAAGTAGAAGGAACGGGGAAAGAAAGCACAATCCACCAACTAGGAATTATCTATATATTGTAGTTGCTTACTCTGCTCAGAGATGTCTCCTGGATGTGTACCCCGTTTAAATTCCTTTGTTTGACCAATTTTTCTTTGTTCATCGGTGAACCTGCAGTGACACACGACATGCTTATAGACATTTACCCAGTATTAGAAAACTATGACATATGTGTCAATTATTAAACTAATTATATGTTGTTAAGGGATGCAATATTTTTTAATTGTTACAGTAGCAGTTGGCATGCATAAACATGCAAAATTAATGTATAGAAATGTATAAAATCAATCTTTTCACGCAGCGCAAATGTATAGAACAAACAATATAAAAAGGCCATAATTACGAGACTCATTCAAGTACTATTATAACTTGTACAGTGTGGGTCAAAATGGAAGTTTTCTATCTTTATTTTGCTTTTTAAACGCATATATAACTCTTAAGATTTTGACTAATTGCTTAATACAAAAATTGAATTGAATTATTTAATGCAAAAATGTGTTCTGAATGTTGGATAAGAATTGTTAAAAAGTCAAACGTTGAGTGTAGGCCTACGCAACCATTTTTTAATTGAAGCATTTTCCTTGGGGTTTGGCCGTGATTGAAGCATATTTACTGATATTGAACATGCTGCCAGCTTCGTAGTTTTCCCAACAGTTTTTAAAGATTATCAATCAAAAGGCTTCGCCAGAAACTTTCTCAAAATGTGATTTTCAAAAAACTTTCCAAACGATAAAGTTTTAAGTTGTGCATTTAAATAAGATTTCTAAGATCACAATATTTAGAAATCTGCTTCAGATGTCCTTTAAAGATTGTAGTCTTTAAAAAATTTCTCAAGAAACTTTCTATATACTATGGTCTGATGTGCTCATTCAAAAATTTTCCCAAGACCATTGCTAGGCTACCAAAAACAGTTGTAGGAATTCCACTAAAACTTGTTTGCTTCAAATAGTTGCAATAACAAAAAATATACGAATCTTTACACACCATTTCGTACATTAAATTATGCATTAGTTAATGTACAAGTTACTTCAATTCTTTTTTTAGACGGATAAATTGGGAAAAGTTACTTTTGACCCACACTATATGTAGACATTAAGCAGTCCGATTGACACAAAATTTGACATTTCTCAATTACTAATTGTATACACATATACACTATCGCTCACGGACATTTGGCCAAACAGAAAATTACGAAAAACAAAAAAAAATAAAACTTAAAACAAAAATCTTCTCTTCCAAAAGTATATAGCACAAGAGAAAAATAATTTTAAATTAATAATGAAGTAATCAATGATCTTCCATTAATTAAAGTCGTCCATCATGGAAAAATCCTCCAAGTGCTTGAATAACACGTGGCATTCTTCTAATTATGTTTAATATGTGCGTTTATGCGGTATGTTGTTCCATACAATTTGGTGTGTATACCAAAGCTTTTGCTTTGAAGTTGGACGAGCTTTTTTCGCCCTCTTCTCGAACTCCTTCCACAACAACTCAGTAGAACTAAGTCAGAGCTATGAGGTGGCCATGTCATATTTTGCAAAGTGTTTTCATTTAGATTTTGTGTCGAATAATCCTTGTATATTTTGTCAGCTCGCTTTTCTTGAATAGTCGCAAAGAATTATCGAGTTTGGAGTAGCTAAAAGTGAATAATTAACGAATTCCCCTGCAATCCGAACGCACAGCCACACTTTCATTGGATACAGGTCAGTTTTCGCGGCGGGTTCTGCATTCTCACCTGCTTTTTCGCTGTACGTTGTAGAGAATTCCACTTTTCATCGCTTGTTACGCGATTTGATCTAAAAAAAGGCCCTTTTTCATTATGTGCAATAAGAGAAGTGGTGAATTCATGCGATCCAACTTATTCCTTTCAGTCAAGAAATGCGTCGACCACTTTCAGAGCTTGGAAATGTATCCAAGCTTTTTTAAAGGGCGAAACGTGGTCGAATTATCCATACTCTTCCTCTCATCAATCTTCGTTGTAATCCTTGTTTTTTTCCCAACCAATGCATAACACACGATATCGCAATCAATGCCAGAAAACCGTCCAGAGCGGTGTTGATCTTCCAAGTTGAAATAACAATTTCGAAACTTGTTAGATCACTTTTAACTATCCGTAGAGTAGGAGCACGGTCTAAATAGACGTTCTGAATGTGTTTTCTTTGCGTAGCCCCAACACTCGCGGCAAATCGACTTGTCCAAACGATGTCTGAGGCTAAAGTGACATGACACTATAACTTATTTAATGCAACATGGCCAAACAAAAACACCGGAGCTCTTTTATGCGTAACGTTAGCGGCATCTATAAAAACTGCGTGCGAACTTATGCAATCGTCAAAATTACATAAACATTTAATTTGAACTTCATTTGTTTTTTATGTATTCCTAGTTGACCAAACTTCCGTGAGAGAGTGTGTAGAAAAACGATATTATTTGCTACGATGGATATCGGAAAACGTGTGACAAATATTGTACTAAATAATCAGCCTATTTAAATATGAAAACTTTATACACCTTTTTAGGATTAAAAATCGTGACATTGCTTTATATATCATATTTTGATCAAATCCAATTCAAATTGTGTTCATATAGTTATAAATTTTGCAACGTCTACTAATATCAGGTAACCAATAAAGTTCGTGCGTTTTTTTAAAATAAAACTTAAACACGTAGAAATTTTTTTAAACAGCTTTATTTGTTGAAATAATCACCTTCACACCTAGTACTCTTTCCCAGCTGGAAACAAGTTTGTATATTCCGGTTTTCAAATATATGTCTTTAGATTTAAAAAACCTATTCACCTCTGCTTTGTTGGTAAATTTCTTATTCTGCATTTGTGTGCGTTTTAGCTTCCAACGGTACAGGTAGTGTACGGAGTTTGTTTTGTGTGGGTTGTTGCCGTAGTTTTCCAGGTGCGACACTCTTTACTTATCTGCTGATAATGACAACTTTGTTGTCGAAATACATATACAGAATACAAAAATTCATCTGGAAAGGGGTTATATATCAACCTTGAGTGATTAAGTTAATCAACCACAGGCTCCACCAAAATTACCTGATTATCTAGAGCCGAGAAGAGATAATAATCACTTGAAGAAATGTCGGACGAATATGAAAGATGGGGCAGAATTTTTTTCACGTGTACACCTTGCAGTATGGGATATTGCATTGTCTTGCAAAAATAACACTTTCTTTCGATTAACCAGCGTTGTCTTTGAAGTAAAGCATCCTGCCCACGCTGAAGTTGCATAGATCGTAATTGTTTGACTCGTGTTCAGAAACTCGTAATGATTAAATAATACCGGTTGCAATCCACCATGCACTTAACAAAATCTTCTGAGAGTGGACTGGTGCTTTTGAAGTGTGAGGTGTAGGGTTCTTTGGTGACAACCAATGATAGGTTCTCTTCACGTTACAGTACAGGATCCATTTTTCATGACGAATGAGCACGCGATTAAGAAAAGTTTCGATTTTGTGATGTGAAAGAAGTGAAGAACACTTTGATCGCCTTTGATATTTATTCTCATCTGAGAACGTATATGGAACGCATTTCCGTAGCTTCCATGGTTTTCCAATTTGATGCAAATGTAAATTAATTGTTTCATAACAGATTTAAAACATTTCAGAAAGTTTTTGACACACTACTTTCGAATTTTGTTTAATAACCGCATGCAAATCTTCATTGTCAAGGCAGAGTCGTCTTGAACGGAGTGCATTTTTAAAGGATCCATCCCTAGAAGAAAATTTTTTGAAGCACTTCTGTGCAGTGCGTTCTTTTACCCTATCTTCTCCAAATGCTATGCATATCTTACGGCTTGCTTCTGCCATTTTAGAACCATGTTTAAATTGATAAAGCAAAACGCTCGGATTACACAAGATTTGGAAGACATTGCAAAAGGATTTAAAATCAACTTACAATATTGCATACCAAGTCAAAACGCACTAACTAACTGGCACGCATTTGTTGTACCTCAAACAGAAAAACTTGCGCTCTGCAAATAACACAAGTTATCAGAAGTTACAACAAACTAAAAACCGTACGAACTTTATAAGTTACCTGATATTTTTTAATTCAAGTCAGTAATAACATGACACAAGTACAAGCAGAATTTCTTTTTACATAAGTGTATTTACTCTACAAAACATGAAGGGCGAAGATCATTTTTTGGATGAAGATTCTAAGTATGTTTTCTTACTAGATTATTCAGTTATGAATTGTTATGGAAACTTATTTTTTGTTAAAAATGTTTGAGATGTTTTAAACAAAAAAGAGGTTTCAATGACAATTCGTAATTTTTTGCTTATTGTATTGTTATTAATTACAGCAGAAAATAATGAAAAATTTCCGTTCTTAGGTGAGGAATCGAATTCCAGTCGTCCACTTGCCCGGTGGGTTCTTTAACATGGAGCTATCAAAGACTGTGACATTCGATTCTGTAACTACGCCATAAATCTTATTATGGAAACAGATCTTTAAAACTCACAGTAGGTACTATTAAATTTATTTGCAATTACATATATACACACAGATGTACAGTTGCTATCACAAAAAGGTTTACGATCTAAATCGCAAGTTTTGGCCTATAATTTTTAAGCCGAACTGTAACCACATCAAACTAGGAAGAGAGCTCTTGCATGTTTCATTGAGAAATAAACGATCAATGGTGTGCGTAGTGTATAATACGAGTTTGCCTACATTTATGACCTGATAATAAACTTCAATACCACTGCATTCGCTCTCTCGCATTTTATTCAAGACATAAATATGTTGAAACAATAAAGTGTCGTTTATTCAAAGTACTGTTAAATTTAACTCAGCAGTATTTGCTCTTGAAATAATCTTTTGATGCAATACTTTTTAAATGTTTGGTAAAATTGATTAGTGCATTGCAAATGCCGCTGGAGCAGTTATTCACAGGCGAAAAAACCACGCTCAACGTCTCTTGGCTTCAAATCATAAGGAACCCAAGTTCCTTGTTTTTGAATCATTCCCAACGCAAACAATCGCTGGGAAATGGCTTGGCGGGTAACTTCTAATACTGAAGCAAGCTCTTTTTGCGTTTGGCACGGATCCTCATCGAGCAATGAATCCAATTCAGCGTCTTCGAAGGTTTTTGGTCTTCCTTCACGCGAACGGTCGTCAACATCGAAATCACCGTCTTTGAAGCGACGGAACCAATCACGGTTCGTTGTTTCACTTAGAGCAGCATCTCCATAAACTTTTTGGAGTTCTCGATGCGCTTCAGCTTCCGTTTTCTTCCAATGAAAGAAGAAAAGCAACACTTCCCGCAAATGACGATTATTTGGCACAAAATCAGACACTTTCACACAACCAGAAGTGTATGACGCAAAAACAAAATCACTAATGTGTCAAAGCGGTTTGTTTACCATATGTCTAAGCTTGGTTCATGACGTTTTGGCTATGTCACGATCGACCAGCACTTACTACTGGAGCCATCTCTTGAAAAACAGCGAAAACTTAGTTGCGCACCTAATATTTTTATTATTTTATGTTAATAAACGAAATAAATGTGTGTGGAATACAACTGTGCATTATTTCATTTCGGTTGGCTTACGTCTCTTACAGACAGTTAGCTCACTATCTATTCCAAAACTATCGAAGTAGGTCAACTCATTAAAAAGGTTGGCGACCACTGTTTTACATTATCGATCATTACTTGTTATCAGTTGTACGAGGGCAGAGCCAGAAATCTGGTAGAAATCAAATCAGGATTAATTTTTGTGGAAGAAAATATTTTATATTCTAACATAATCGCCTATTATATCAATACACGTCATTCAACAATAGCAACATTTAGATCTAAACAATTAGATCATTATATTTACAGAAAAACTTGTTTTTATATTGGGTCTGGGAAAAAGTTCGTGGCGTTTTTTCAGTAAAATTCAACTGGTCCCCGCATGGCGCGTGGACGAATTCATTTAAACCGAATATGCTCCATTATTATCGACAATGTTTCGCCATTTTTTTGGTAGATCCATGATCCCATCGGTGAAAAACTTCTGTGGTTTCTGGTCGAAAAACTGAATCAAGTAGTTTTCACAGGCTTCTTTTGAAACCAACTTAATTCCATTGAGAGAGTTCTGCAGAGATCGAAACAGATGATAGTCAGAGGGTGCTATATCCGGACTGTAAGGTGGGTGCATCAAAACTTCCCAACCAAACTCTCTCAATTTTTGACGGGTCATCAAAGAAGTGTGTGGTCGGGCGTTGTCATGATGGAAGACAACACCTTTCCTATTAATCAATTCGGGCCGTTTTCTTTCAATCGCCTGGCGTAATCTCTCTAGTTGTGCACAGTAGAGTTGAGAATCAATCGTCTGACCAGTTGGAAGTAGCTCGTAGTGGACGATTCCCCTCCAGTCCCACCATACACACAGCATCACTTTTTTTGGCGTCAATGTTGGCTTAGCGAACGCTTGTGACGGCTCACCATCCTTTATCCACGATCTTTTACGCTTCCGATTATCGTACGTAATCCATTTTTCATCTCCGGTTATTAAACGTTTCAGAAACGGCTCGATTTCATTCCGTTTCAGCAGCGCATCGCAGATGTTAATTCGGTCCATCATGTTTTTCACGCTCAACTCATGAGGAACCCATACGTCAAGCTTTTTTTTGTAACCAGCTTTGTGTAAATGGTTCAAAACAGTTTTGTGGTCAATGCCTAGCTCCATGCCAATATCGACACTGCTGATATGCTTATCTTGTTGGACTTTTTCAAGAATTTCATCAGATTTTTCAGTGATTGGACGACCGGAGCGTGACTCATCTTTCACATTGAAATTTCCAGAACGAAAGCGAGCGAACCATTTCCGCGCAACAGATTTCGATAAAGTACCTTCACCGTACACAGCACAAATTTTATCACAAGCCTGCGCAGCGTTCTTCCCCTTATCATAATAATATTGCAGAATATAGCGAAATTTCTCATTATTCTTCTCCATTTTCAAGTGCGAATAACTTTCCAACCACTGCACCGATTACAATGTTTCTACGCTCAAACTAACGTTCGGAAGGTCATCTAAAAAACGAGCCGTCGGTGGTGTCGCTGTGACTTGTTGTTCTTTAGTTATCGGCAACCCATGCCATCTATCGGGAAAAACGCCACGAACTTTTTCCCAGACCCAATATATACGTATTCATAAAATCGTATTATCAGAATAGTTATCTTATAAATTAATTCGAAGCTCTAATTATTAATGAGTATAGTTGTTACATACCATTATTATAAAGACCGCTCTACATGAATTCGGCAGATATATTTTCGTGTACATCGTAAACCTTTTTGTGCTACCTACTGTACATAAAAATTGTAATTTGTTATTCAAAATAAAGTAAAAAACGTACATGGTGCATCTTCTTATATTAACTATTAGTTTCTAAAACTATAAAACTAAAGGAAAAACGTCTTAAAGCCATCTTACTTTTTGGGTTTTCATACATTTTTAAAGCCCTTATGTTATCGAACATTTAAAATTTATGAATGCAAAAAGAAACAAAATACACTTGTGCAAAAGAGACCAACAGCTATCACTACTTGAAAAATAGATTTCAAAAGAAATACTAGCAAAAACTACCGTTATTGTAAATGTTCAAAAATTAGTCATTCCATTTAAAAATTCGTATATTTAACGACCTTTATTGTAAAGTAATTACATTTTAAATTTGAAAGATGTCCTTATACAAGCACGATAAACGCAAAAACGCATCCCAACACCACAATACAAACTACAAGTGTAAATATCAAGCCAACAGTCAAGCAGTATAACTCACCGATATAACTTAGAAGAACGGGTAAAAATATTAATCCATGCGCCGCCCCGAAAAGCACAATACCCAGGTACATCCGGAAATAGAACACTTGGAAAATTTGCGATTTGGCGAAACCCAACACTATAATCCCGCCGAATTTGGTCAGGGTTATACCCGAAAACACACAACTGCCCATTTTAATCAGTGCGTCGGCGGCTCTGTCTCTCCTCGTGGGCTCTAAAGATGTCGAGAAACTGTGCACTAAATGCGAACAAAATTCTACTGCTATACCGACGGCCATCACCAGATTTACTAATGACACGGCGTTTAAGGTTATATTCCACCAGTACATCATGCCGAAGAGATTTACTAAGATCATAGTTATCGTGATTACGACCACGATGGACGAGAAAATATCAAGTCCCATCAATAAGAAGGTCACCACGAAAATGGCCAGGAGACTTATCCCCAGACTCTTAATCGTATCAGGCCACGTAGTTAAGTACTGTTCGTAAAACACGTAGAAAACAGAATAGGGGAACACTTCCACTGTCGTGGTATTGTCCCCGGAACTTATCAACTTCGCATTGATCGTGTTGGTGATGTTCTCGGAAATTTTTCTAGCCGCTCTCAGAGCTTCGTAATAGTCTCTAGACGTCTTCAGAATTGTATGGTAGGCCATGAAGTATGAGGAATTGACGACGGACGTCTGAGTTCTTTTGTTCGTGTTATAATTTACTCCTTGACTGTAGGCTGCGTGACCACCCTTCACACACTCACTATCGGGATTGTCTTGTAAGAAGAATGAGATGTAATGCGAAAAGTCGTGGGCATCTGGTCTTTTATATTTCGACGAAATAGATATGTTACAAGGCTTACAAACACGGTCTGAAAAAAAAAATAGAAACATATTGAGAATATAAATATTTTACATTTTATTTATAGTTTTCCAACGGAGTTTCTTCCTTAACATCGAACATACCACTATGGGCAAAAAATAGTAAGACTTTGTTCATAATTTTTAAATTCTTAATTTATTCTTCCAAATCTATTTCGTCCCCCTCAAAGTAATCCCCCCTGGCCCCAATACACTTGTGCCAACGTTTCTTCCAATTCTCGAAACAGTTGTTAAAGTCAATTTCAGGAATAGCCTTCAATGCGAGTAGCGATTCACGTTTAATATCTTCATTTGACTCAAAACGGTTTCCAAGGAGCGGTCGTTTGAGTTTGCTGAATAGCCAGAAGTCACACGGAGCTAAATCAGGCGAATACGGTAGTTGCGATACGATATTGGTTGAAAATTTGGCGAAAAACTCACGAAGAATTAATGCAGTATGCGACGGTGCATTATCGTGGTGCAAAAACCAAGAGTTGTCGGCCCATAATTCTGGCCTCTTTTTACGAATAGCATTTGCGCAAACGACGCATAACACTCAAATAGTATTCTTTGTTGACAGTTTGGCCGGTCGGAAGGAATTCGGAGTGCACCACACCTCGATAATCGAAGAAAACTGTCAACATAACCTTGATGTTTGACTTGCTTTGACGTGGTTTTTTGGGCTTCGGCTCACCTTTGATACGATATTCGGCCGATTGATCGTCTGTTTCCGGGTCATAAGCGTAGATCCAAGTCTCATCTCTAGTTATGATGCCTTTCATTTTGTCTTGATAGTCGGAAAGCATTGTTTCACAGACGTCAACGCGACGCTGTTTTTCGAAAAAATTGAGTGATTTTGGAACAAATAGTGCTTTCATTTTTCTTAGGCCCAAATGATCTTTCAAAATGGTTTTCACTGATCCTTCCGATATTCCAACGATGTCAGTAAGGTCTCTGACTGTTAATCGTCGATTCTCAAGCACCAATTCCTTGATTCTATTGACGTGTTGATTATCAGTTGATGTTGATGGCCGTCCTGGACGTGGTTCGTCATCAACGCGTTCTCGACCCTCTTTGAATAATTTGTACCAATCAAAAACACTTGCTTGCGACAAACAATTATCACCGAAGGCCTTTTGCAACATTCTGAACGTTTCGGCGCCAGAAACTTTATTCCGTGCACAAAATTTAATGGAACTTCTTTGTTGAATAATTTCACTCATTGTAAGAATCGCCGAATGCACTTTTTGTACTTCAGGAAGACAAGCGTATACTAAACACTAATGATTATTTTGATGTGACATTTGGCACAGATGTCACTGACAGTCATACCAACCTAGGAAAAAAATATTTCGACGAATGGGTTTTCGCGCGAAATTTAAATTAAGTCTTACTATTTTTTGCCCACAGTAGTATACATACATACATACACTATTCCATATTAGTTCGGACAGTTTGTGAAATTTAGTAAACTCATCTTAAAAAATAATATTGCGCTTAAATATAAATAATATATTTATATTAGGTCATTTACGAGATTTATAACAAATCGCAGGCAATATCTATTAGAGCACCTACAAATAGTTATTGTATTTTATGATTCACTGCGGTAATTCCTGAAATAATCCGTACCGCCATAAATACGATTATTTTTGAGATAATATTGCAAGCAAAAACTTCCGAAACTTACCTGTCCTTATCCCAAAGAGTCTTGTGTACCGAAATATGCGTTAGTTTTCAAATAAACTTGCTACCATGCGTATCACTGATAAAATCGTATTTTTTTTATGTGAACTTCTTAAAATGCCGTAATCAAAGCCAACAAGTTTAGAAAAAACGTCCTGTAATTATTGCTTTTCATCGAGAAAGTTATTCAGTGCGCCAAATTTCCGAAAAGACACATGTTAATAAATCGACTGTTAGTGATATCATTCGGCAACTTCAACGCACGGGCAGTTTAAGAGGTCCAATTCAGGTCGTAGGCGAATATCTCACGCCGACGATGAGAGCATAAAATTGTTGAGTAAAGGAAATAGGAGTCTGACGCACCCGAAATCGCCGCAGAAATGAATCACGACCGTTCAAGAAAAATGTTTGTTACTACGGTGAAAAGAAGATAAAAAGCTACAAATCTTCACAGCGTTGCTGTAAGAAAACTCTTACTTCGACGGGGAGACAGGCAGGAACATCAACAATGGACAGAATCACAGAGATTGGAGACTGGAAAAGCGTCTTACGATCAAGGCGTGTTTTTGTAAGAAGAGCGACCGGTCAAAGATGCCGCTGGATTGTATAGTGCTAACCGTTAAACTACGAGGAAGTTCTGTGCTTGCTTGAAGTTGTTTTTGCTACGTCGGCACAACAGACTTGAATCGAAACGAAGGTATTTTGTGAAAGGAAATGTAATCTTCTGTTTTGTATATTAATGATCTCGATCTTTATACTTATGTTATAAATTGTCCTGTTATAAGTATATGTATACTGTTGGGTAATAAATTTATTGTTATTATTATTGTGACTTTCGCCCCTGCTTGGGCGCTAATTACATAACTAGTGTATCAGTTACACTCACAGCGTGAAAGTTCCGAATCGCTTCACAACATTACGAAATATGGATTCATCATACAACACCAAATACTCGAAAATAAGTTGTGTATATTAAAGTAATATAAAATAAAACTATTGCAATTATTAAAAGAAAATATTATATTTTGAATAGACTTACCCACTGCGGAATGTTGACAAAAACCATCATCACTTGAATTGTACTTGCAACACGTCGGAATCGATGTCCAATCAAAATAATCATCAATCCAGCTGTTGCTCGGTTTCGCGATGTAAGTCACATTCGACATCCTGGACGCCACATATACTTGAGTCACCAGCGAATCAGAATCACAATACTGACCGCTGCATATCATATTTTGGGTATTAAACTTGGTGAAATCCAGACCGCCTTTGAGGACGAAATACATCGGCGGTCCGATATTTAAATAATCTTTTAAATACTTGAAGTACTTCAGGACGAAACTGTCCTCCGGCATCGACAGTTCTTGGTCCAGTCCTATCTCGATATGGGGCACTACCGATATGGACAGACATAACCATCCGAAGAACGCTATCACGATAGCGATTCGAGAAAATTTGTGCATCACGAACGGTGTGTAAATATATTTAAAGAAGGAATATAAAAGACCGTCATTGTTTTCGTCTTCCTTTGCCGAGTCGGTTTTGGAACCTTTTATGAAACAGCAAATATCGAATCTGTTGCTATTTTGTCGCAAAGTGTCCAAGGCTAGTAAACTGACGAAACAAGTAATTTGTAAGAGAAAATCGAACAAAAGAGCCATACCAGCATAAAGGGCGAAGGCGCGGACAGCTGGCATATCCGAAAGTCCGCCGAGGAAGAAGCAACAACTTTCTGATACACTAGTTAAGAGCATTGACGGTCCAACCTGACCGAGAACCCGCCCGATATGTTCGGCATGGGTTTCGGTCGACTTTCGTACTTCGCGCTGGTGAGTTTGTACCAAAATGAAAATATTATCGACGCCAACGGCTAATACCAAAAATGGTATAACTTCGATAATGATCAAAGTTGCGGGAACCCCGATAAAGCCAAAAATACCGATCGAAGATATAACAGAAGCTAACACGATAAAAACGCCGCCCAAGCCTAAAGTAATTTTACTATCTATCAACAGTCGTGAACATGATTTAATTTGACCCAACGAAACAGCTATATACGCGAACATAATTATGTAGGAAATCAATATAGTTACGACGTCCGATTGACTCTCTCTGTCCAGTTCGTCTTCTATAGAACGCTCGGATGTGTACGCCACATCCATAAAGGCCGGTTTCTTTGTTTGCGTCCAGTTTTTCATAAATGCCACGTACTCCTTCTCCCATTCCATAGCCGGAGCAACTTTTGTCTTATTGTGGTGGTTATTCACTAATAACGTAATTATAATAGCAGTGGCTTCATTGAATTGAGGATTATCTGCTAAAGTTTGCCCCGGCTTTAAAAATCCACCTACTGCAATGGCAGGATCCACTGGTCCTTGAAACGTAGCTAAGCAATTCAAGTTGAAAGGATTCCTGTTAACAAAAAGAATCATTAAACATCATTTTACTGCACTTGAATAACACTTACTGTGAACACGAAATAAATTGATCTAAATAATTGACAGTGAATCCATTATCGTCCACATCCGTTTCCTCGAAAATTTCAACATCGTCTTGGTAATATCCCCAAATACTCTGAATTCCACATTCTTCGACATTTAATTCTGCTTGATCCTGTGTCCTAAGCGGGGCGAAACAGATCTTGTCGAAACTATGATCGGTCCCTGATCCAATATTTTTAAGGGCTTGCTGTAATTCTAGCACGGCCAAGAGGAAGGTGTCATTGAATACCGGACCGAACTCGATGGGACCGTTGGACGTGTTATGCATAATCTTTGGTAGACCGACTGAAGTGATGATGATTTGCTCGTTCCGGTAGAACGGTTCGAAGTTACTGTCGAAATATTCCCTTTCGACTCGGCTCCGCGAATGGGGAGACGCCCAAAGCTCGACGGGATCCGTGGTGACTTTGAGATATTTGACACCGTGACCCAGTCCGATTACCACGCAGGCGCCCAAAAAGAGAATTAGCCAGGGCTTGCTGGCACAGTACGTGCCCCATTTTTCGAAGAAGTTTTGCAGGAAGGAATCAGTGTTGGCACCTAACTTCTCTATGAATGACGAGCTGATATCGTAATCGCCGGGCATTTTGGTGATAGTGTGGGTATCCAATTCGTGGTCGGAATCGGATGTTACACCTATTGCGGAAGAAAATTTTGATTAACATTTAAAGATATATGCGTAGGAAAATGCCCTATTTATTGCAAATTTACTTATCGAACTAATACAGTGCATTAACATAAATAAAGAGTTTGTAATACTCAATATTGTTTCCGCTATGACATGATAGCACTGGACAATAAAGTTTCCGAAGATTACTTTGATGTGTGTAATATTAGGTTATTGTAAAAATAAAGTAGAATTTCCCTTACTTTGATTTTTTACACACAAACTGTGTAATATAGTGTTGTTTATAGTTATGTATAGAGTGGTCAATTTTGATCGGCGTGACAGGAATATATCCGATGTAGTAAGTGCGTAAGTACACTACGTATGTTCCCAGTGAGCAGAGCGATTGACCTTGCATGAATTATCGTAAATTGCAGTATGTACTTGTTATGAACCTGTTGTGCAGACAAACGTGACCGCTCTACTTATGTATTATATATTTTTTTGAAGGTTATTTTATCTTTTTTTTCTTTATATAAAATCAATTTCGAATATAAACTTTCTCTAGTTTATATTTAAGCATTTGTTGCGGGTTAATTTTACATTTCGTTTATTTTTGACGTTCAACAGTACGATTTGCCGTAATGTTATTGTTCATATTTTGTGTACATCACTGTATCTATAGTATTTTTGGGGAATATTAAATTTAGTTAATTTTCGTATTCTGGATTTCATTTGCTTTTCTTATTTTATATTTGCCATTTTCTGATTAATTCATTGCGGCCCTGTATTGTTTAACTGCATCCAATCTAAGGAATTATTTTGTTGAAGTCTCAACTATTGGGTCTGGGAAAAAGTTCGTGGCGTTTTTCCCGATAGATGGCATTGGTTGCCGATAACTAAAGAACAACAAGTCACAGCGACACCACCGAGGGCTCGTTGTTTAGATGACCTTCCGAACGTTTTTGAGCGTAGAAACATTGTAATCGGTGCAGTGGTTGGAAAGTTATTCGCACTTGAAAATGGAGAAGAATAATGAGAAATTTCGCTATATTCTGCAATATTATTATGATTGCGCAGGCTTGTGATAAAATTTGTGCTGTGTACGGTGAAGGTACTTTATCGAAATCTGTTGCGCGGAAATGGATCGCTCGCTTTCGTTCTGGAAATTTCAATGTGAAAGATTTCGTCCAATCACTGAAAAATCTGATGAAATTCTTGAAAAAGTCCAACAAGATAAGCATATCAGCAGTGTCGATATTTTAGGCATTGACCACAAAACTGTTTTGAACCATTTACACAAAGCTGGTTACAAAAAAAAGCTTGACGTATGGGTTCCTCATGAGTTGAGCGTGAAAAACATGATTGACCGAATTAACATCTGCGATGCGCTGCTGAAACGGAATGAAATCGAGCCGTTTCTGAAACGTTTAATAACCGGAGATGAAAAATGGATTACGTACGATAATCGGAAGCGTAAAAGATCGTGGATAAAGGATTGAGCCGTCACAAGCGTTCGCTAAGCCAACATTGACGCCAAAAAAAGTGATGCTGTGTGTATGGTGGGACTGGAGGGGAATCGTCCACTACGAGCTACTTCCAACTGGTCAGACGATTGATTCTCAACTCTACTGTGCACAACTAGAGAGATTACGCCAGGCGATTGAAAGAAAACGGCCCGAATTGATTAATAGGAAAGGTGTTGTCTTCCATCATGACAACGCCCGACCACACACTTCTTTGATGACCCGTCAAAAATTGAGAGAGTTTGGTTGGGAAGTTTTGATGCACCCACCTTACAGTCCGGATATAGCACCCTCTGACTATCATCTGTTTCGATCTCTGCAGAACTCTCTCAATGGAATTAAGTTGGTTTCAAAAGAAGCCTGTGAAAACTACTTGATTCAGTTTTTCGACCAGAAACCACAGAAGTTTTTCACCGATGGGATCATGGATCTACCAAAAAAATGGCGAAACATTGTCGATAATAATGGAGCATATTCGGTTTAAATGAATTCGTCCACGCGCCATGCGGGGACCAGTTGAATTTTACTGAAAAAACGCCACGAACTTTTTCCCAGACCCAATATTATGCCGGAATTAAGATAATGTCGTGTTTACTTATTTATCCATTTCGAGGCTAGATACGTTAGATTTTGTAAGGTCGTAATTATGTCATTATTGGCCTATGACTTCAGCTGATTTTCTTGTACATTGCAATTGTTACTGTACCAACTTATTACTTCAGGATTACGTTTAACAAGTGTTACTTTGTTTTACAATTATATTAAATTTCATCACAATTAGAAACTATTACATAATTTTTTTTTCTCCTGTTGTTAATTCTAGTTATGTCTTGGGGTCATACAAACGCCCTCTAGTTTCTGTGTCTCCGGTTATGCTATAACGGACGGTATGTCCATGTACTTTCTTCTAGTAGAGTATTTAATTAATTTTCCACCTTTAACCTGTTTTAGTTTCCAAGTGATTTGCAAGTAATTTTTTTTAATTAATGAACCATATCAGAGCAATTCCCTTTGTTTCCCTTTCCCCATGACGTCAGAGGATCGAACTTAAGTAAGACCGGTAAATATAGCTTCCTTCCTGTGACTAATGTGCTGCAAGTAATGGTCTAGTAAGTCAAATTAACGATGGGTGGAATAACTTAATCGTATAAATATACGTGGTGTGTTCAAAAGGAAAGGTGAATTTTGAATTTTTTTGATAAGTATTTATTTATTCATCAAGATCCATTTTGTTCCCTTCAAAGTAATCTCCCTCAGGTATAATGCACTTATGCCAGCGCTTCTTCCAATCCTCGAAGCACTTCTGAAATGCGCTTTTCGGTATGGCCATCAGCTCGTTCTTCGATTCTAACTTTATCTCATCAATTGTTTCAAAACGCTTTCCTTTCTTTGGTCTCTTCAGTTTTGGGAATAGGAAAAAGTCGCAGGGAGCCAAATCTGGTGAATAAGGTGGTCGAGGCATGATTAAGGTGTTGTTTTTGGCCAAAAAATCACGAACAAGCATTGATCTGTGAGCTGGTGCATTATCGCGATGCAGAATCCATGATTTTTTTTCCACAATTGCGATCGTTTGAGCCGTATTGCTTCACGCAAACGTTGCATAACTTCCTTGTAGTATTCCTTATTAACCGCACGACCTGTTGGCAAGAACTCGTGATGCACCACGCCATTCTAATCGAAGAAAATAGTGAGCAAAACCTTCACATTTAATCGAACTTGGCGTGCATTTTCTCGGCCTTCTGTAAAGCGCTTGTACCACTTATAAACACTTTTTTGAGACAAAGTGGACTCGCCGAATGCCACAGTCAACATTTCAAGTGCCTTGGAGCACTTTATTCCATTTTCAACGCAAAATTTAATACATATTCTTTGATCCATTTTTTTCAAAAGTCAAAAATCGAAGAACACACACAAACGTGACTAAGCTTTTCAGTTGTCAACAACAAACTACTAATCCAAATTGGCTGATAATGCCAACATATGACTAGCAGGTGTACCAACATAACAAAAAAAAAAATTCGATAATCGATTGTACACAGCGCGCGAAAATTCAAAATTCACCTTTCCTTTTGAACAAACCATGTAGTAGGAATAGTTTAGTTTCTTTAGTAAGAGGTTCATATTCTTATACGTTTTTTTTAACTTTTTTAAGTATGATCTGTTAGACGAGTGAACATTTTTAGTTTCGGGTAAATTTAGTAGCCTCCTGAATGTCGCCCATACTATAGATATCAGAAAGATATACCAACTATATTGCCTTCATTACCTTTACATTTATTTGCTTTTGGATAAAAACTTTGTTGACCAGTGTGATTGCTTTTTTTATTAAAAATATTATCTCTACTGCCTTATTAAACATAATTTTGAATAAAGTAAATTCGCAATGTTTTTTTTTTTTTGAAAGCGCCAATCTAGCTGAAGCACATACATATATTTATTTTTGAATAACCATAGGATGCAAGCGTACAAATATAGTCAGCACAAATACACCAATGAAAAATATATTAATCGATGGACGTATAATTCGTGATTCACAATTCTTTTTATTGTCAAAAAACGATAAGAAGTAAAGAACGGTGATTTTTTTTCCACTTAATAATTTAAGAGGTTAGAACGTCGACAATTTACGCATCGTTTAGGTGAAATAAAGATGATTTTATTAAAAATAAATCTGTGATTTTGTGACCCAGTTTTCTGACCTACGCACTATAAATATTTTATTAGATGTAACGACATGATATTAAATGAAAATTAATTATTGTTATTTACATTTTTATCTGAATGAATGAATGAACAATATACGAAAGCAAAAAATTATGCAATTGCATAGTAAAATAAAAAACAAAAGTTTTTTATTACATTCGCTTGCAATAAAAACTGCAAGTCATAAATAAACATAAGAAATACATAGGTCGACAATGTATTTCAGCTTCAAAATAATAATATACCATGAAACTGACAAGAGAACACTGGCAACCTGAAAATTCAGATTTCGATGAAAGTTTGTACAAATTTTTGTAAATATTTGGGAAAAAATTGAATTACTAAAATTAAATTCTTTTTATATAACACAATTTGAAGTATGTTATATAGACTCAACGGTGACGAAAACTATTTAAAAAAGAACAGGGGACCAAATACCCCATATTCTCCATCTTTTTATAATTTCTTTTCTGTTATCTATTCAAAGTCGCTTTGACGTATAAAATGATGCTGTATATCGAAATTTAGTCAGTCAAATATTAAAGACAAAAAAATAATAATGAGCCTTACTTATCATTGATTGGTGGATATATATAATTATCATTCTTAGTAAATATTACACGAGGGTAGCCGTTTATATTTCAGGAATAGCAAACAAAAAAAAATTTTTTATTACCGTACATAGTTCTAGCGCTTTTCAAAATATTCTCCTCGAAAATCAATGCACTTTTGCATTCATTTAAACCAATTCGAAAAGCATTGCTGCCACTGTAAAGGCGGTATCTCCAAAATATGAGTTTTGAATGACTCGACTGCCTCTTCCGGCGTAGAAAACCGTTGACCACGAAGTTTATTCTTCACGTGTGGGAACAAAAAGAAATCACAGGGATGTACGGCGGATGGCTCACCAATTCAATGTTTTACCCGATCAAATATTCAATTGTTTGAATTGACCTGTGAGAGCTCGCATTGTCATGATGGTCGTTTTCGGTTTGTTTTCCTTATTTCTTCAAAAACTTTTGGCAAACAAATAGCTGTGTACCATTCGGAATTGACCGTTCTACAACTCTCTAAAGGCACGGTTGCAACTTAACCGGTTTTTCCGAAAAAATAGGAGACCGTTTGTTTTGACGTGCTTCGAACGCGAACAACTTTTGTTGGTTTTGGCTCATCTTGAAATACCCACACAGTCGATTGCTGTCTACTATCGGGCTCATACGTATAGATCCAAGATTCATCACCTGTGACGACCTTATAAATGTTCTTTGAAGCACCGCCATTGTATTTTTGTGCATTTCTTGGCACCAATCGACGCGAGTCCTTTTTTGAGCGGTTGTCAAATTATGTGGTACCCAACGTGAACATAGCTTCTTAACGGCTAAATGTTCATGCAGGATCTTGTGCACGCTGGTGTTACTAATACCTAGGGATGCCTCGATCTCACGGTATATCACAAGACGGTCTTGCATTATCAATTCAGACACTGCATTAATGTTTTCCGACACAAAAACATTTGTGGGACGACCTTCACGAAATTCATCGTCCACAGAACGCCGTCCAAGTTTGAATTCACTATACCAACGATATACTGTAGTTTTCGATGGTGCTTCATCACCATATAAAGAATTCAGCTCGTCGATGCATTCTTGTTGAGATAATCCACGCCGAAAGTTATGAAAAACAATTGCACGAAAATGTTCGCGAGTTAATTCCATTTTTTTCGCTGACATAAAATTTTCAAGTTAGTGTCAACAATAGAAATACCGACCGGATAATAAGACTGTCAAGGTAAATATATTGTCAAAAATGACAAACTTCACGATGAAATCATCAGATCGGAGGCAACACTAACAGTGTTGCCAGTTCCCAAAATATAAACGGCTACCCTCGTAAAACGCACAAAACAATTGAAATTATTCATTGTTTCGATAACAATTCAAAGATTTACAATCTGATGGATGTGGGGATTAATTGTAAGTATTCACTATAAATATGAACTAACAAAAAATAGCTACATGAAATTCTGTCACGTATTATAGGAATTACACACAGATATGCACATCATCGTAATTAAACAACTTGTATCTTCGATTTCTTACGTAGTACGTTATCAAAAAACATATTAATGGTGTAAGTTTGTAGTTTTTGATGACAGCTATTCATATTAAAATGTGTTGAACGTGTTTCTTGTAATATTTCAAGTTGACAATATGAAATATTCATAAATGCTGTTATATTGGGGTGGGGGGAGGGAGTTGTCTGTTATTGCTACATGTCATTTTCAAGAACGGGTATTTATTACCTAAGTCCACTTCCGGATATATTTATATGTTGAAAAATTCTAATTCTAACCTGTTTTTACATTATACATGTACGATGCAAATTTTTTTTTCAAAAAATTTGTTTTTCGGGAATCGAACCCGCGATCTCATTCTCTCCGGAAACGTGCCATCACCATTAGACAACGGAGACTGTAAATTCGAGCCCATTATGTAAAAGGGGGTTAAATGTAGAATTTTTCGGTTTAGTATCGTACACGCGCATAACTATATGCAATATTTATATGTTGTTTACTTTGTTGGTGACATACACACGCTTCATTTGTTTTTATCATATTAACTTAAACATTACCCAGAGAAAATCAAATCCGTGCAATATTTTTTTACATTACACTATCCAAATACATCTTACTAGAAATGTAAATAAATCCTTGGTTTTGCATAAAAATAACTAAAAATATAAGGTCGTGACGATTTTTCAACATCTCTTAATGCCAAAACCAAACATTTACATATCCCAAACCCAGTTGCAAGCAATACAAAATATAAATATACCCTGTCTATAGCAATTAGCTGCAAGCAAGAATACGTTAGTTGAAGTATAACACGTACTGGATCTTTTGGATTGCTGCAGGGGACTGTCCTCATTGTCTCCGAGGGTGTTATGCGGGGATCTGTCCACACCGGCTAGTCTTCGGCCAACAGCTCGCACCTCGTCAGTACCTCGCCCACGCATCAAATCAGCCACTGCAAAACCCCCACACCTCACACTTAACACTACTCTTTAATCAAAGATATGATTGGGTGAAAAATAAATTATTGGTTATTAGTAATTGGGTGTAGGATGATTCCTTAATACCTGTTAAATGATTTTTTTTACGGTAATGATCAATATACAAATTTTTAAGTAAATTCAATTTGTGAAATTTAAAGCTTTTTTACGTATGAAACAAGTTGAATTTGATGGAGCCTGTGGTTGATTAACTTAATCACTAAGGTTGATATATAACCCCTTTCCACATTAACTTTCGTAATTCTGTATACACATTTCGACAAACAAGTTGTCATCATCAGCAGATAACCGCAAAGTGTCGCACCTGGTAAACCCCGGCGAAAAATACCTGTACGAAAACAAACTCCGTACGCGATACACACCGTTGAGAACCTAAATGTACACTGTTTACCAGGTGCGACACTTTGCGGTTATCTGTTGATGATGACAACTTGGTTGTCGAAATGCGTATACAGAATTACAAAAGTTAATGTGGAAAGGGGTTATATATCAACCTTAGTGATATGAAAACAAGTGTTTAAAACTCAATATGTTGCCACATAAAAAGTGATACATTGACGCCTAATATTACTTTTCCTCATTGAAACAAATAAATTTAATGTCAATTTCTTGTCTTTTACAGTGAAATTTGGAAAATTATTTTAATTTTGGCGTAAATGAAGATCAGGCCCCATTTAACCGCAAAATTCGCTAGAACAGCTCATTGAATTGTTAAAAGAATTAAAAAGCTACGTTCTTGTTTCGTGCTAGTCTATTTTGTTCCTAGATTCTCAATAATTATATAATAATACAAGATATAATGTAAGCTATGATGTTTTTTTCCTTTTAGTAATCTTTAGGGCAAATAGTTTTAAAAAGCGTAAAAATATAACAAAAAAATTGTTCTATCAGGGTAGAAATATTAAAAAAAAATATTCGTTAACCAGTGAGATTGTATTTTTTAAATACATTTCGCTGAATTAGAGGATTACCTAGACAAAGACACTACGCAATTGAAGACAAAAACAATATGAAGGCTAAACTCAAACAAATGTTATAACTTATATACTAGTTATGTCGTCGAAAACAAAAAGAAGATCAAATCTAGCTTGGAACTTTATGGATATACGAAACTCGAGAGGCAAACTTTCGGGAAAACCTTAATATCAGCAGTCTACTTGGAAAACTTTGTTTTCAAACGTTGTTGAGTGTGATCATATATAATAATACCGCGTAAATGAAGAATGATTTCTTTTGTAACAGTTCTTAATATATTGGCAGTCATATTCGATGTGTTGAATGTAATAAAATATTGCGATGTGAATTTCAGTGTTTATAACACCTCGAAGTTGGCCATGAAATTTGTAAGTATGTCCTAACTTATGCTTTCATTAATTATGAAATGTAAATGTCATTAAACACGTCTAGCATCAAATGCAACTGACATTTTACCGATTTATATGAATAGAGGCTCGACATATTGTTTGGCGTTACAAAGAAATCTTGGTTGGCTGAGGAGTGTTTTTTAAACTAATATCAAAGTGCGATAAAATTTTGCATAAAGAATTGTGTGTAAAAAAATTAGTTTTCCGTTAGATACCGCATCTGTTGAACGTAGAACAGAAAGTAGCTAGGGTGAATTAGTGTCAAAAAACTCTAGACCGTTTCAACGCCGGAACCTTTAAAAACGTGTACAACATTTTCAGTGGTGATGGATCTTGGATTTTCTCACACCAGCCAGAAAATAAACGCCAATCGTCTGTTTGGGTTTTCCAAGGTGAAGAAAGCCGACAAAGTCATCCGTTCTCGAAGTGCCTCCAAGAAGATGGTCGCGGCATTTGTTTTAAAAGCAGGTTATGTAGCACCAATTTGAGATCAAAGAACTGTTATTGTCGATTAATATACAACCATTTGATTGCCGCAAGTCATCGCTAAACTTCGAAAACCAACTCCGAACGATCAATCATCCTCCACAAAGAAAATTCGCACACTGCCAGCAAGACAGTTGATTTTTTAACGCGACAAAACGTTGAATTGTTAGAAGTCCCAACGATTTCGACAATCAAGAACGGACTGTGTGCTCAAGGGTTCCAGTCGTCAGAAGGAGCAGTATATGCCTTTAAAAACGTAATGTTGACTGTACCAATAAACGAGTGGAACAACTGCTTCCAGAATTGGTTCGAGCGCACGCAAAAATGCATTAATCTTCGTGAAGAATACTTCGAAAAACAATGAAATCTTCAAAAGCTATCTACTGTTTTATTCCAGTTTTATATGCAAAACTTAAAAAAACAATCCGCGTATTAATTTTGGGTAAACGTTGGCAAAATGGCGGATAATTCTAGGAACAATGAATTAAGTCAATATAATTTCTATCTACGATGAATATGAGACAACAGTTTTATGTTTTTTATTTCTTCTTTAATATGTTAAGAATTTCGGATCAGATAAATGATAATTTTGTGGAAACTTTGGAAAATTGGAATATGATTTTATAAACGATGAATTAGTTAAAATAATTTCTTTTTATCTACAACAAATATTGGGTCTGGGAAAAAGTTCGTGGCGTTTTTCCCGATAGATGGCATTGGTTGCCGATAACTAAAGAACAACAAGTCACAGCGACACCACCGAGGGCTCGTTTTTTAGATGACCTTCCGAACGTTAGTTTGAGCGTAGAAACATTGTAATCGGTGCAGTGGTTGGAAAGTTATTCGCACTTGAAAATGGAGAAGAATAATGAGAAATTTCGCTATATTCTGCAATATTATTATGATAAGGGGAAGAACGCTGCGCAGGCTTGTGATAAAATTTGTGCTGTGTACGGTGAAGGTACTTTATCGAAATCTGTTGCGCGGAAATGGTTCGCTCGCTTTCGTTCTGGAAATTTCAATGTGAAAGATGAGTCACGCTCCGGTCGTCCAATCACTGAAAAATCTGATGAAATTCTTGAAAAAGTCCAACAAGATAAGCATATCAGCAGTGTCGATATTGGCATGGAGCTAGGCATTGACCACAAAACTGTTTTGAACCATTTACACAAAGCTGGTTACAAAAAAAGCTTGACGTATGGGTTCCTCATGAGTTGAGCGTGAAAAACATGATGGACCGAATTAACATCTGCGATGCGCTGCTGAAACGGAATGAAATCGAGCCGTTTCTGAAACGTTTAATAACCGGAGATGAAAAATGGATTACGTACGATAATCGGAAGCGTAAAAGATCGTGGATAAAGGATGGTGAGCCGTTACAAGCGTTCGCTAAGCCAACATTGACGCCAAAAAAAGTGATGCTGTGTGTATGGTGGGACTGGAGGGAATCGTCCACTACGAGCTACTTCCAACTGGTCAGACGATTGATTCTCAACTCTACTGTGCACAACTAGAGAGATTACGCCAGGCGATTGAAAGAAAACGGCCCGAATTGATTAATAGGAAAGGTGTTGTCTTCCATCATGACAACGCCCGACCACACACTTCTTTGATGACCCGTCAAAAATTGAGAGAGTTTGGTTGGGAAGTTTTGATGCACCCACCTTACAGTCCGGATATAGCACCCTCTGACTATCATCTGTTTCGATCTCTGCAGAACTCTCTCAATGGAATTAAGTTGGTTTCAAAAGAAGCCTGTGAAAACTACTTGATTCAGTTTTTCGACCAGAAACCACAGAAGTTTTTCACCGATGGGATCATGGATCTACCAAAAAAATGGTGAAACATTGTCGATAATAATGGAGCATATTCGGTTTAAATGAATTCGTCCACGCGCCATGCGGGGACCAGTTGAATTTTACTGAAAAAACGCCACGAACTTTTTCCCAGACCCAATATGTGAAAAACTATTTGTCCCTTTAACACAAAACAGTGGAAACATTGGCGGTCTTAAGAGGAAAGGTGAGCCGGGCAAGTGTCCGGGGCGTTGCGCTTACAGGGACTTCGCGCAGCAACCCAGAAAAAGTTAGGATCCCCATTGTGATGTACAGAAGTACTTTGCATAAAGGGTAAGGGCCTAGCAAAGATCTGCTGCCCGTAGACTCGCAATTGGACCACAATTTTGGATGTACAATTATTTTTGAACAAACGTTTATCATTTAGCTCGAGTTTTTGTCCAAAGAATCGCGATGCTGAATAATTACAATTGAATATCGATTTAGGTCCAGTAAGAATTGAAAATGTTTCAGTTGTAAACTTTCAAGAAATATTCAACTACATCCTCTCATTGCCAACGCACTCAGGCATGTAGTAAGATCATTAGACGAGGAAAAATACTGTCAGAACTATAATTTCCAGACAAATTTATGAACAAAGTAAACTTTACCTGTGAAAAAAATTAACACATATAGTTTGAAAAGGTAGGCAATAGAAATGGATAACAGAAAACTTAAAAACTTAACGACTATGTCAATACGTAGAAATCTTTATCATTTGAAAGGAGTGTCCTTTACCACGATGGAGCATCGCTATATCTGCGAATATCTCTAATTCGATGGGTATTTGTATTTGTTAATTTATATATACATTTCTAACTTCGAAAATGCCATTTCTATCATTAGTATTACACGTCCTTCAAATTACTAAACGGCAACAACTCATAAACATCCTGTATATTATCATTATATAACAAACAAAACTGATTACATTTTAATTGCTCTAAATTGTTTGGATGACTATGAAAAAAACTTGTTTCATTTAAAATTTTTTTTTTCACCAATATGTACATAGTAGGAACATAAATACTGTTAAATACACATTTTATGCGATAAAATAAAAACTACCAAATATTTTTTACCAAATCTTAACGGTTCATTTACACGTATTATTCAGCTTGGCCTCAATACAAGCCGCACGCATCAGATATCAATTATAGCATGCACTTTGGTAATGGAAAATTAGCTATTCCTAGAATCATAGCTTGCTTTAAATTTTTAATGCTGAACTATCTTTAGCGTACCATGTCCTCCATGCAAGACCACAATTTAGAATTTAAACTATTTACAACTGGTCTAACAGACAGGTAGTTTTTAGTAGTAATACAATTTAGTAAGTCATGTTGAAGCCAACAAACCAAGTCTATTTAATTTTGGCCGACGCGGAATAGTGCTAGAAAATCCATGGCTGGTTTTTAAAGAGATGGTGCGTAAGTGGTTTCGCGACAGCTTCCAAGGAGGGTTACTTGACAAAGTTTAACTGAAGTTTTAAGATCTTTTTCACAGAAACTGATAATAATAACTATAAGGATAGTTTGACAAGTAGTGAGAATGACACATAGGTGGCGCTCTAATTGGTAAAACAAATGCACTGTAATTTAGGTTGTCTATTTATACGTTTACATTCCGATATTTAGATAAATCGGTTGATTAGTTTATTTTTGACAGCTGATTGAAAAAGAAGCAACACGTCGTGTTGTTAAAATGGAAAAAGCAGAGTATCGTGCTGTGATTATATACTTCGTAATTAAGGGTATGAAAGCTACCGAAATAAAAGATGAGTTACGGGAATCATTAGGTGAATCTGCTCCATCATCCGCCACAATAAGTAGATGGGTAAATGAATTTAGACGTGGTAGAACAAGCTGTGTCGATGAAGCGCGCTCTGGAGCACCCAAAATCGTGACTTCTAAGGAAATGATTATAAAAATCTATATTATTACGCAAGATCGACGACTCAAAGTGAGAGATAGCAGACATGGTAAACATTTCAACAGATCGCGTACACCACATTTTAACGAAAGAATTGGACCTTTCCAAGTTTTCGGCAATATGGGTGCCGCGATTGCTTACGACTGATCAAAAGTTCACTCGTTTGCGCATTTCCTATTGAGTGTTTGGACCTTTATAAGCGGAATCCGGTTGATTTTTGTAGGCGATTTGTTACTTGCGATGAAACTTGGATACACTACAGTACACCCGAAACTAAACAACAGCCGAAACAATGGTTAGAACGTGGTTCTACACCTCCAAAGAAAGCGAAAACCACTTTATCGGCAAACAAGGTGATGGCATCAATTTTTTGGGATTCAAAGGGCATTTTGCTCATTGATTACCTTCAGAAAGGTGCCACAATAAACGGACAATATTATGCAGAACTTGTACAAAAATTAAATGTTGAGATTCGTGCTAAACGGCCAGGAATGGCAAACAAAAAGATTCTGTTTCACCAAGACAACGCTCCCTCGCATATCAACACAGTTGCGATGACCAAAATCCACGAGTTGCATTTCCAATTAGTACCGCATGCGCCTTATTCGCCGGATCTAGCCCCTTCCGACTTCCACCGTTTTTCTTTTCCATTCTCACTACTTGTCAAACTACCCTCGTACATCTAAACAAACATATCACCAAATCAAGAGTAATAATGCTGGATGGTGATTTTTTTCGCCGATACCAATCTGGAAGCTTCAGTAGATGACCGGGCATAAACTTCCGTCATTTTACTTATTAAAATTTTTTTTGTACAGAAAAAATTTTCCCATCAGTAGACGGGGGTTTCTGTGCGTGTCATCCGCGTACTTCTTCTTCTCCGTACAGTCTTTTCGACTTATCTCCTGTGCCTTCGATTCTACTCTTGCAAATAGATACATTCATCGTTGCAACAGTATTTATGTCCTTACTAACATTTAAATACTAGTGACATGAAATAATTTAAAAAATGCTTTTCTAGTATTCATTGTGAATAATATATCGTAGTAGTGTAAAGTGTTAATTAGTTTTAAAATACAACAAACTTTTTTCAAGACTGTTAGTAGATCATGCTAGGTGCTATTGTATTAATAACAAAAATAAATAAATCAAACGATGCGCAAAAAATAAACCACAAACATTTGTAAAAAAAACAATTGATGAATACATAGTTAAATAAAAAAGGGCTGCATAATACAATTATGTATTTGACCAAAAAAATTGTATTTAAATAACGATTGATAATATAAAGAAGCACTAGGTGGTATAACTGAAAATTGTTGTTTTTGTAAGGCAAATACCATTTAAAAATTAAAAAACATGCTAACTAGTTGCACATAATTTATTGGCGTAAAAGATACGTATTGACACCTCATTTTAAATGTACAGTCTATATAATAAGAAATCCAGCCCAATATTCCATGAAGGGAAAATTAATGGGAAAGTCCAACAGAAAGAGTAGGTAGAAATATCTTCCTATATATATATTCCTAGTCAGTTATCTATTGTATGGGACGCAGGTAACAGTTTTTTTTAATGAGTGCAGCGCTTCCAAACGTTTGGAAGCAATGCTTCTATATGACCATCGTAATTGTTCTAGAACATATGTGGGCAACAACCGGCCCGCTGTAAGATTTGATTAGGCCCCCAAGACATTGTCGTATTATTATATGTCTGATATCTATCGCTAAAAATTATGAACACTACTTTTAAACGCGGCCCGCGAACGTATATGCACATTAAAGTTTGGCCCAGAACATGTCAAATGTTGGCCATACCTGTTTTAGAAGGTCCTAAGAACGATTCTGAAGTCAAAATTGATTTAGCTCTTTTGGTTTAATCCTGAGAGGCTAAAAAAACTTAAAAAATCGTAGCAAAAGTCAACTTTTAAACGTGTGAATATATTCTCTCCAAGATTTGAATGATTTTGCTTTGAAAAGTAGAAATTCATGTTCTTCTAGCCGAAAACTATTGTTTTACGTATTATGGAGCCGAAATTTAAAGCTTTCCATGTTGACGAAAATTTTAATTTCCCCAAATGTTGGCATTTTTGCAAAAGTTGGAATTTTTCAAAATTCATCATAACTTAACTATTGTTTGTATACTTATATTTTAGAGGGTCCTAAGAACGATTCTGAAGTCAAAATTGATTTAGCTCTTTTGGTTTAATCCTGAGAGGCTAAAAAAACTTAAAAAATCGTAGCAAAAGTCAACTTTTAAACGTGTGAATATATACTCTCCAAGATTTGAATGATTTTGCTTTGAAAAGTAGATATTCATGTTCTTCTAGTCGAAAACTATTGTTTTACGTATTATGGAGCCGAAATTCTAAACTTTCCATTTTGATGCAAATTTCAATTTTTCCTAAAATTGGCATTTTTGCAAAAGTTGGCATTTTTCAAAATTCATCATAACTTAACTATTGTTTGTATACTGATATTTTAGAGGGTCCTAAGAACGATTCTGAAGTCAAAATTGAGTTAGCTCTTTTGGTTTAATCCTGAGATCCTGAGAGGCTAAGAAACTTAAAAAATCGTAGCAAAAGTCAACTTTTAAAAATCCTGCAAATTCAATTTTTCCTAAAATTGGAGGCTCAAAAGAAAAAAAATCGTAGCAAAAGTCAACTTTTAAACGTGTGAATATTCTCTCCAAGATTTGAATGATTTTGCTTTGAAAAGTAGAGATTCATGTTCTTCTAGTCGAAAACTATTGTTTTACGTATTGTGGAGCCGAAATTCTAAACTTTCCGTTTTGATGCAAATTCAATTTTTCCTAAAATTGGCATTTTTGCAAAAGTTGGCATTTTTCAAAATTCATCATAACTTAACTATTGTTTGTATACTGATATTTTGGAGGGCCCTAAGAACGATTCTGAAGTCAAAATTGATTTAGCTCTTTTGGTTTAATCCTGGGAGGCTAAGAAACTTAAAAAATCGTAGCAAAAGTCAACTTTTAAACGTGTGAATATATTCTCTCCAAGATTTGAATGATTTTGCTTTGAAAAGTAGAAATTCATGTTCTTCTAGCCGAAAACTATTGTTTTACGTATTGTGGAGCCGAAATTCTAAACTTTCCGTTTTGATGCAAATTCAATTTTTCCTAAAATTGGCATTTTTGCAAAAGTTGACATTTTTCAAAATTCATCGTAAGTTAACGATTGCGTGTATACTGATATTTTAGAACATATGTGGGCAACAACCGGCTCGCTGTAAGATTTGATCCGGTCCGCAAGACATTGTCGTATTATTTCATGTCTGATATCTATCGCTAAAAATTATGAACACTACTTTAAAATGCACTACTTTTAAACGCGGCCCGCGAACGTATTTGCAAATTAAAGTTTGGCCCACAACATGTCAAAGGTTACCCATACCTGATCTAGAATGACAGTTGCAGTGGCAGTTAGGCGCTTATGCAAGTCGAAAGACTTCGTCAAATGATGGGTAAGGCTTTATGAACAAATTCAAAGTGTAGATGATTTTCAGGTCGCGGAGAAAGACGTATTACAACAACGCAGCAAGATAAGTCTAAAATTATTAGTTTATTTAAAAAGAAAGTGCATTTTATGAAGGACACTCTGGGTTAGCTTAGAACACGAATATTAATTCAATGATAATTAGAAGGCAAGTATTACAACAACGCAGCAAGTTAATTATTATTATTAATCGTACGGTATACCCATTTTTTCTGTTAGCCTTGTTTCTTTAGCAGAAATATCAGCCTACGTTTCTTATTATATAGACTATATATGTAAGTACAGAGCATCAAGTGTCAACAGTATATAAAACACGAACTTTACCAGACATTAATGTTTTAATAAAACTTCTTAACCAATCAATCACTTTTCAATTACTTGAATGGCTTCAACAAACATGTCGACCTAAGATTGAATATTACAAAGTACTGGTCAGACAGATCGACTATAAATTTTAACAGACAACTAATTGACCATTTATCATAAATAGTGTATTGTTGATTATTATACTAAATTGCAGTTTACTTCTTATGCATCAAAGATCCACAAAAAATATTAAAGAAGAAAAATTGTACCAAAACGTAAATACATATATACACAGTTATTTAAAATATAAAAAAAATTATATATACACTTGTTAACATCTGAATTAAATGTAAGTTTGAGAAAATGCCGGGTGTCCAGTGACATGATTGCAACAGCTTGAGGATGTGTTACAGAAGCAATTTCAAGTTAAAAATGGCTAATAAACATATGCCCAAAATTTTATAGTAACTGAGCTACAAGCATTTGAAGTTTTAGATCTCCCTACTAATGTGGGCATTATGTACCGCTGTTAATTTGATTGTTATTAAAAAGTTGGGGTGGCTATGATTCATCAGTTATTATTCATTGTGACAGTAAATGTCAAATAAGTTCATTTAGAGTGCTTATTTTTTCGTTTAAGAGAAACAGGCAAGTTTGCTGCAGTTATTTTTGAACGTTCCATGTAACAAGAACTTGCTCAAGAAGAAGCAATACTAATGTAGTTGATGCTCAACCTTCTACTAGTGTCTGAAGAATAGGCAATAGACTTTACGTAGACCGCATGAGAGTATGGAGAACACAATTTTGGTTTGTACCCGAACCATATCTTACCAGTACAAGCTTTAAGACCTGGTGACTACGCATCAAGACTTGAATTTAGTCGCTGGGTAGTGAGAAATCGTAGGGTTTGTTGGAAAACATTGTTTAGTGATGAAGCCTCCTTCACCAGAAACGGCGTCAATAATAAGACGAGAAATTTACATTGTTGGGCACAAATCGCAGGTTTAATAATCAAAATTATTCGAAGAGGTGGATTGGAAGAGATTCAGCAGTTACTTGGCCGCCAAAATCACCAGATTCAAATCTTCTATATTATTTTTTATAGGGAAGGCTGGAAAATTTGATTTATGCAGAACAACTTGTTAGGATTATGGATCCCGCAGAAACTATTCATGCTGATTCTGAAACTGTTAGCAAAGCTACCTCTTCAATTCTAAAGAGACCTAGACTATGTATACAGTAACTGGTTGGACATTTTGAACAACCAATTTAATAAAGTGACTTCTTTTTAAATGATCTTAATTGAGATTTTTTATACACAGCACTTACATTAGTTGGGTTATCCGAAACTACAAATGCTGTAGCAATAGAGTTTTGGGCATATGTTCATTAGACATTTTTAATTTGAAATTGCGGTGGTAATTTTGATGGAGACTGTGGTTGATTAACTTAATCACTAAAGGTTGATATATAAAACCCATTTCCACATTAATTTTCGCATTCAGAATACGAAAATTAATGTTGAAAGAGGCTATATATCAACCTTCAGTGATTGAAATTGCTTCAGTAACACATTCTTAAGCTATGACAATCACGTCATGGGACACCAGCTAAATTTAAAGAACAATATGTACAGTCCTGTTTAAAAATACTTATTGCTTTATGAATTTATTAAATATAATTTAAAAAATATAGGGCACTATATATAAAATATCAGCCTTTCTTTTCGTGTCGAAATAATACGCAATACTATTCGACATTTGTGTTAAAAAGAAAAATTTCAGGTTAAACTTGTAGATAGATTAAACGTTAACCATACAAGAATAATACTGTTTTTTAATAACTTTGGCAAACTTTATAAGATATATGTATAAGTGAACATCTCGTCAGCAGTTGGATCGTTAGAAGGTATACTATTTGAATTTGAAAAGAAACGATCACCAATCTTTTCTTTTCAAATTCAAATAGTATACCTAGAAGAAACGATCACCAATCTTTTCTTTCTGGTAAAAAAAGCAGATAAAAGTAGATATATACAATAAACTAGGAATAGCATCTCAATGGTTACACGATGAAGCCTCAATCTTACGATTCTTGATAGCTTAATGATAGAGCATCTACCCGATAAGCAGTGGAAAGGGGGTTCGATTCCCCTCCGAGGACCAAATTTTTTCATTAATTCGTATCTTAATTAAAACGGTGCAATAAGCAGGAAATTATGAGTTTTAAACGCCCCAATTCTTTTATTTTATTTTGATTCTCACTTCGAATTACCCTCGCCATCTAACCTATTTTGTCAGTAGTACAAGAATATATATGTACATACATCGTAAACAGGTGTCGAAACTTAATTATCCATAGTACGAAACTCTTCGGAATCTACCATATTTACCAGATATATCTCTTCAGGCACCTGAACCTCTTGGAAAAGGATCCCTTAACGAAGAAGTTAAAGACGACACACCAAAACTTTTACCTACTTGAAATTCAGATTTTTTAAAAAATAATTTGAAAGGAAAAGTGTTCAAGTATATGGAAAATATTTGGATTAATGCCTCTTCAGGCAACTGAACTTCTTGGAAAAGGATGCCCTAACGCAGACATTAAAGACGACACCGAAACTTTTACCAACTTAAAATTCAGATTTTTTAAAAAATAATTTGAAAGGAAGAGTGTTCAAGTATATGGAAAATATTTGGATTAAAGCCTCTTCACGCACCTGAACTTCTTGGAAAAGGATCTCTTAACGAAGAAGTTAAAGACGACACCAAAACTTTTACCAGCTTGAAATGCATATTTTTTAAAATATAATTTGAGAGGAAAAGTGTTCAAGTATATGGAAAATATTTGGATTAATGACTCTTCAGGCACCTGAACTTCTTGGAAAAGGATCCCTTAACGAAGAAGTTAAAGGCGACACCAAAACTTTCACAGCTTTAAATTCATATATTTTAAAAAATAATTTGAAAGGAAAAGTGTTCAAGTATATGGAAAATATTTGGATTAAAGCCTCTTCACGCACCTGATCTTCTTGGAAAAGGATCCCTTAACGAAGAAGTTAAAGGCGACACCAAAACTTTCACAGCTTTAAATTCATATATTTTAAAAAATAATTTGAAAGGAAAAGTGTTCAAGTATATGGAAAATATTTGGATTAATGCTTCTTCAGGCACCTGAACCTCTTGGAAAAGGATCCCATAACGAAGAAGTTAAAGACGACACCAAAACTTTTACCAGCTTGAAATGCATATTTTTTAAAATATAATTTGAAAGGAAAAGTGTTCAAGTATATGGAAAATATTTGGATTAATGACTCTTCAGGCACCTGAACTTCTTGCAAAAGGATCTCTTAACGAAGAAGTTAAGGACGACACCAAAACTTTCACCAGCTTGAAATGCATATTTTTTAAAACATAATTTGAAAAGAAAAGTGTTCAAGTATATGGAAAATATTTTGATTAATGCCTCTTCAGGCACCTGAACCTCTTGGAAACGGATCTCTTAACGAAGAAGTTAAAGGCGACACCAAAACTTTCACCAGCTTGAAATGCATATTTTTTAAAATATAATTTGAAAGGAAAAGTGTTCAAGTATATGGAAAACATTTGGATTAATGCTTCTTCAGGCTCCTGAACCTCTTGGAAAAGGATCTCTTAACGAAGAAGTTAAAGGCGACACCAAAACTTTTACCAACTTGAAATTCAGGTTTTTTAAAAAATAATTTGAAAGGAAGACTGTTCAAGTATATGGAAAATATTTGGATTAATGCCTCTTCAGGCACCTGAACCTCTTGGAAACGGATCTCTTAACGAAGAAGTTAAAGACGACACACCAAAACTTTTACCAGCATGAAATTCCTATTGTTTTAAAAAATAATTTGAAAGGAAGAGTGTTCAAATATATGGAAAATATTTTGATGAATAAAACTTTGCTTTCTAGAATCTAAATAGTTTTAAGTTTTATTCCAGCATTTTATATGCTAACATACTTCCACCTTAGAAGATAGTACAAAGTTTTATGAAGTATTCCCTTCCAAAAATTAGGGACTTATATTTACACATTTACTGTTGAGCTACGTTATTAGACATTGTTTAAACAATTTGATGGAGAATGATATGATTATTCCCCAATTAGGTGGTACCGTAGGGAAAGGACAAGATTACGATAAAATGATCACATTTAAACAATTATAATCTATTGCTCTAACTATATATAAATGAAGAATAATCCTACCGACAATTTTTTTTTGACCATAACTAAATATAGGCATTACTAGTTTACTATTATTTGTATTGTTATTTTTTCAAGTTCGTCTTGCATTTTGAAAAAGTTTGGTTCAAATTTAAGCGAATCTGAAAACTTGGGAACTTTGCCTACGAAGAATCTGCGGAGTTAGCTTAGATAACAGAATATTAATTGCCATGAGCAAAGTTTACTTCTACAAGCAAATATACAAAGAATGATACAAAGACTTTCGCATACTTTTATAAAATTCTTTTTTTTTTTTTGGTACCTTTGTATCCCCGACTCGTGTAACGTTCAACTGGTATATGGGCTAATGTATAACCTGAAAGTATATGTGCAAAAAGTCACCACATGAACAAAAAAAAAAAAACAAATAATAAACTGTATTAATCAAAAAATTCCAAGTGTGAAAGATGTGCTTTGATTGTTAAGACTGGGCACACTTAGTGCTGTATTTCGAAAATTAGTGCTGAAAAAATGTACTATTAAAAAGCTGGATGTTTTCAAATAAAACTGCATCGGTAAAACAATCCAAAACTTACTTGCACTTGCTCGTGGGAATATAAGCACGACGAATAGAAATAGGAACGATCCAATGAGAAAGACGCAAGTCATAATGAAGCTGTATCCATCGAAACCTATAATTTTGAATGGCCCTGGTGCTGGTGGCACGGGTTGTGGTGCTGGACAACTTGATTCGCAATCCACGCAACTGCAAGCTGGTGTATTAGGCTGAAAATAAAATATGTATGTGTTAATAATCCATATGATATATTTATATACTAAAATTTTAAAAATCTTTAATGTAGACGCACACATCTAGAATTTAAAAAAATATAATCACAGAATTCGTAACCCCATTTCGATTTCTCGGAAGTGAAAATATGTATTCCTAACACATTCAGTACACCTCGAGACGTACTGATAAATATATAAGAAGTAAGTGTAGTGAGTGAGACGTAGCATATTTATAATATCGTGTAGGCTAATCCCTACAGTGTTAACAGTTTTACCTGCATTTCCGAAAGGTATTACCAATATTGTGTTATTGTACTAACTAATTACAATATTAGGATGTGTTATTCAAAAAGGAAAATAAATTTTATGTCAGTCATCGTTCATCTTTTGTTGCGAAAACAGTGAAATAGAGAGTTATTGTGAATATTTTAATGCAATGCCGAGGACGAAGGAATTATCTGCTGAAGTGCGTGCTATGATAATTGCTTATCATCGTACGGGTAAAAGTAATCGCGAAATTTCAAAAGAATTACGATTAAATCGCAGAACCGTTGATTATAAAGTTAAAAAATTTGAAGAAAGTGGTACATTTTCCAACAAAAGAAGATCTGGACGACGCAAAGCGACGACATCTGCAGATGACCGGCATCTAATACGGATAACTAGACGCGATAGACGAAAAACAGCACCAGAAATTGCTGCTGAAATGAATAGAGCGCGTGCTAAACCAATTAGTGTGTTCACGGTACAGAGAAAGTTAAGGCAAGCGGATTTATACGGAAGAATTGCTCTGCGAAAACCACTACCACGAAAGCAAAACAAGATAAAACGACTAAATTGATCTAAAGAACATAAGAATTGGACGATTGATCAGTGGAATAATGTGTTGTGGACAGACGAATCGAAGTTTGAACTTTTCGATAGTAAAAGGCGAATATTCGTAAGAAGATCCGCAGGAGAAAGAGTACTGCTAGAATGTATTGCGCCTACCGTAAAACATGGAGAAGGTTCAGTAATGATTTGGGGGTGTTTTGGTGGAAGATCTGTAGGCGATCTCGTCAAAATTGAGGGAATCCTAAGAAAAGAAGGCTACAAGGAAATTTTAGAAAATAACGCTGTTCCTTCAGGACTAAGGATTCTTGGCGAAAACTTTGTATTTCAACAGGACAACGATCCGAAACACACTTCTAGATTGTGTAGCGATTACTTGCGTCAACTAGAAGAGCAAGGGCAAATCTCTATAATGGTATGGCCGGCTCCTGATCTGAACCCAATAGAGCTTCATTGGGAAGAATTGGACCGAAAGGTTCGAGAATGTGCTCTATCATCCACCACTGTGCTGTGGAAACAACTGGGGGGAAGCCTGGGCACAAATTACAGAAGATACACTGCAAAAATTAATCGAAAGGATGCCGCGATTATGTGCCGCAATTATTAAAAGTAAAGGTGGGCACATTGATGAGAGCAAAATCTAATAATAATTAATGATAAAGTTTTTATATAAGAAAAATGTAACTATTTTATGTTTATTTTACACTATTGTATTGGTACAATAAATAAATTTTCAGTACACATTTGATAGTTTAATAATTTTGGCTAAAACTAAGGGTGGGCAAATAAATATGACCGGTAGTGTATCTATTATGTATATTGAAGACGCTGTCCCGTGTACAGAGACCGTTTTGATCTACTGTATATTTAAAAGCCTAAACTTAAAGCTAAAAACATGAATGATCTAAGGTTTCAGATTTCTATTTATTAATTCTTATTCTAAATGAGTATTCGGAAAGTAGAAATGTATATCGTAAAAACATTACGCAAAAGCTATTAATAGAATATACTGTATATTAGTAAACACATACATACATTAGTAACACACGTAAATACTTTTTCTTAAAAGTGAGCCTTATTCATACAACTTGTAAATTCTGGAACTTAAAGAAAGTTAATGGTTTTTATTGTTCTATGTTTCAGTGGGTATCGCTAGTTTGTAATATTAATATGTATTAATTCCTTTTATTATTGATTTTGTTATATCTCTTATAGAATTTTTGTATAATTTTTCCTTTTCTATACACTGTGTCTCTCACATGGATTGTAAACGGTGTTGAAAATTTCGCGGTTTTTTTTTAAAGAATAAATAAAACACATAATTTGCATTCACTTTAAAGAACTTTTTGTTGGTAATTGAAGTATCAGTTATGACATCTATATGCGAAAAATCATATCTGCCAAATGGTCTCTCTTGCAGCACCACAGACGTCCACTCTTTTGTTAAAATTTTCAATGACATTTTGACATAATTGAGGCTCTATCTCACCAATGACACGAATAATTTCAACTTTCAAAGCAAGAATTGATTGTGGATTGTTTTTATAAACCTGACTTTTCACATAACCCCAAAGAAAGTAGTTTGACGGTGTCAAATTACATGATCTTGGTGGCAATTAAATTTTTCTCTCAATAAATCAATAGATTCGTGTAAGAAGTGAAATGTGGCGCCATCCTGTTGAAACCACATATCCTCTAGATCAATATTCATTAATTCAGGCCACAAAAATTCGGTTATCATCCGACGATATCGATCACCATTGACAGTTACAGCTTCACCACCAGCATTTTCAAAGAAGTAAGGTCCAATTACACCACCTGACCATAATGCACACCAAACAGTAACTCGTTTAGGATGCATAGGTTTCTCATGAATAATTCGTGGATTTTCCTCACCCCAGGTATGGCAATGTTGTTTATTAACATAGCCACCAAGTTCCGAATGTGCCTCATCGGAAAACATTATTTCTTAAGAAAAGTCAGCTGGTTGTTCATTGATGAAATTGACAAATGAACGACGTTTAAATTATCTAATGGCTTCAGTTCCTGTGTTATTTGAACCTTATATGCCTTCAGAGCTAAATCCTTGTGTAAAATACGCCATGTTGTTGATCCAAGTTGTTGTGAACGTCGTCTAATGGACATTTTAGGATCTTCAGCAACACTTTCAGATGGATGATTATGTAAAACCATAAAATTCACGTAATTTTCTAAAAACTCTATTCACAGAACGCTGATTTTCTTAAAATAATTCAACAATTTGAACGCGTTGTGGTACCGTGTACGAAGCCATTTTTATAAATGTCATACATCACACTGTTTAGATGCCTACATATCCGGACAAATTCAGTGCTCCATCTATATTTTATTTATTCTTTACTTACACCACTTGGAGTATCTTTGTTAGGTAATTAGTAAATATTATTGTTATTATTATTATTATTATTAAATGATGAATGAATATAAACGCGTGTTAATAAAATAAAATATCCCAGAGCTCGTTGAAAGTTTTAAAAATATTCCTATGTTTACGAACAAGTCTGGAGAAAGCTCCATGTCCTAATGTTAATCTAGTTATTTGTACATACGATTTACTTAAATCTTGAATAAAATCAATATTTTTTTAAACGTTAAATTTAATAAGGAATAACTGATACTGATTGTCACTTTTAAATAAATCATCTTTATTTCATATTATACGAGAGATCGATCCAATCAGTACAAATGCGAATGGAATAAATATTCAGAATACTAACATAAAAAGGTAATGCGAAGAAAATAGATCGCAATAATTGTATCAATGTCATTTCAATCTAAATTACGTGCTCTGATTTATGAGAAAATTTAGAACGCATTCTGTACATAATATAGAACATTTACAAGCAACGAGCGGAGTTTTTGCGAGCGAATCTTGTTCGAACTAATTTTAGTAGCACTTAATAAACATAAACAAGATCGCCCAAAATAACACTTCTGAGTAATCACAGTTGCACAAAAAACGATTTTCAAAATGAATTTTAAAATTAATGATTTTGATGAATCCTTTAGGTTAGTTTGTTTTTGAAATGAAAGCACCCAAAAAGTAAACACGTTCTAAAATTTCATGCGAGTTAAGTAAGGTTCTGGTTCAAATTTAAACAATAATATTTTCATGTTTTAAACTTTTAAACAATGAGAAAATATACAGAAATAAAAACATAACAAACTCTTGTTTATCATAAAAACTGATATTGGATTTTGTTCGAGCATTGTTAATCTTGTTACCAACACTAAATGTATGTATAAACAAAGTGTTAAGTTACATACATAGTAAGGCAAAAAATTGTTGATATTATAATAGTTGCAAGTCTTTTTTTTCTCGAGTGAGGAGTAAGCCTGCCGAAACGAGTGCGCACTCATTGGCGGCGATGATATATGTACTTCGAAAGCAGTCGGATATACCCGAAGTCGAGATTTATATGGGTATGTTATGTGTATGGATGCCGGAGTAGATTGATGATGTCCAATCGACGGCGTTCTTTGTTACGAAGATCAACATGTGACATATCGCCAGACTGAAGCATTATTGGGACTTTCGAAGACCTCAATTCAAAAAATTTTGCATAAAGAATTGTGTTAAAAAAATTAGTTTTCCGTTAGGCACTGAATCTGTTGGCCGAAGAACAGAAAGCACCTAGGGTGAATTGGTGTCAAAAAACTCTAGGTCGCTTCAATGCTGGAAACTAAAAACGTCTACAACATTGTCAATGGTGATGAATCTTGGATTTTCTCATACGAGCCAGACGATAAACGCCAGTCGTCTGTTTGGGCGTTCCAAGGTGAAAAAAAGCCGACAAAAGTCATCCGCTCTCGAAGTGTGCCTAAAAAGATGGTCGCGACATTAGTGTCGAAAGCAGGTCGTGTAGCAACAATTCCTCTACAAGATCAAAGAATTGTTACTGCCGATTTGTATATAACCATTTGTTTGCCGTAAGTCATCGCTGAGTTTCGAAAAACCAACCCCGAACGACGAATCACCCTCCACCAAGACAATTTTTGAACGCAACAAAACGTCGAATTGTTGGATCATTCTACGTACAGTCCGGACCTAAATCCCAATGATTTCCTTACCTTTTCGAAAATCAAGAACGAACTGCGTGGTCAAAGGTTCCAGTTGTCAGAAGGAGCAGTTGATGACTTTGAAATCGCAGTTTTAACTGTACCAACAAATGAATGGAACTGCTTCAAGCGCATGCAAAAATGCATTAATCTTCGCGCAGGATACTTCGAAAAACAACAGTCTTTAAAGTCTATCTACTGTTTTATTTCAGTTTTACATGCAGAACTTATAAGACAACCCACGTATTCGTAAATTCCGGGCATTACTATATCTATATGAACATAATCTACCTTCAGAAAATAATGTGTTTTTGTACTACTATGTTATAAATCAGACGTGCTTCGAATGTCAAAGTTTTGTTTACGTTACAAGACCATCGTACATGAATTCGGCAGATATATTTTTGTGTTCATCGTAAACCTTTTTGCGGTACCTACTGCACAATGAAAAAACACAAAGCAGACATATAAAATTAAAGAAAACAACGGAAATGATCAGCGATCTGATTTCTAAGAAATCAATACAATGAAAACGGAAGAAGTGAATCAGTGATAAGAAATCGGTGAAAAACATTTGCATGAATTTCTAGAAGTACAAACCGGAAGAGCAGAATACCGCATAATATCCAGTATTTCTTCAAAAGCAGTCAATATCTTGTGACGTATGGCCTAACCGGTTCAGGTTAAATACATTGATATTGACAACCTATTTTACCTTTTCACGGTTAACCGAACAGATAAAGGTGACCGAAGTGAATACTGGTTCTGAAACTGAAGGCAGGATATGTAATATCTTATTTTATGTGGTCAACATTCCCATTACTGAGCAGCTAGATTATTTAAATCTCTATTAAATTACATATTTTCTTTTTTCATGTACTATACTACACTATTATTATCTAATTTTTAGACTATGGGTGTTAAACTTGGCACAAATTTTACAGTTTCGGTAATACTTTCCAAAAATTAATTAAATTTATCGACAGTTTTATTGACTTAGTTATCGCAAAATGAATAATCCCACTAGACAATCAAGCAGGTGTAACTTATAATTTCCTTGCACGAGATTATTTCAAACCTCGAGAATTATTTTTTTTTATTTTATGCCGATTTAACTTGCATCTGCTTTCCGAATATTCTACGATAATAACCACCGTAAGCTTTAGCAAATATTTGGCCACTGGCGAAATACACACGCGCATGTATACACACGACGTGTCAGAACGAATGTATTTAATAAGTCTATGTAACAATGCACCAATCTGCTTTATAAATTATAACTTTTAAGCAGGTACTTATTGTTACTTTCTTACATAGCCATTATATTGTCTTATTTAAACTACTACGAAGTAGTGAAGGTGACGATTGATACAAAGGACGAACTGGGACCTCTAGTTATGAAGTAATAGTAATAGATAAGAATGAAATTGCAATCACGAAATGACACATAGGTGGCGCTCTAATTGGTAAAACAAATGCACTGTAATTTAGGTTGCCTATTTATATGCTTACATTCCGACATTTAGATAAATCGGTTGATTAGTTTATTTTTGACGGCTGATTGAAAAAGAAGCAACACGTCGTTTTGTTAAAATGGAAAAAGCAGAGTATTGTGCGGTGATTAAATACTTCGTAATTAAGGGTATGAAAGCTACCGAAATAAAAGATGAGTTACGGGAAACATTAGGTGAATCTGCTCCATCATCCGCCACAATAAGTAGATGGGTAAATGAATTTAAACGTGGTAAAACAAGCTGTGTTGATGAAGCGCGCTCTGGAGCACTCAAAATCGTGACTTCTAAGGAAATGATTATAAAAATCCATAATATTATTAAGCAAGATCGACGACTCAAAGTGAGAGAAATAGCAGACATGGTAAATATTTCAACAGAACGCGTACACCACATTTTAACGAAATAATTTGGCCTTTCCAAGCTTTCGGCAAGATGGGTGCCGCGATTGCTTACGACTGATCAAAAGTTCACTCGTTTGTGCATTTCCAATGAGTGTTTGGACCTTTATAAGCGGAATCCGGTTGATTTTTGTAGGAGATTTGTTACTTGCGATGAAACTGGGATACACTACAGTACACCCGAAACTAAACAACAATTGAAACAATGGTTAGAACGTGGTTCTGCACCTCCAAAGAAAGCGAAAACCACTTTATCGGCAAACAAGGTGGTGGCATCAATTTTTTGGGATTCAAAGGGCATTTTATTCATTGATTACCTTCAGAAAGGTGCCACAATAAACGGACTATATTATGCAGAACTTCTACAAAAATTAAATGTTGAGATTCGTGCTAAACGGCCAGGGATGGCAAAGAAGAGGATTCTATTTCACCAAGACAACGCTCTCTCACATACCAACACAGTTGCGATGTCCAAAATCCACGAGTTGCATTTCCAATTAGTAGCCCCTTCCGACTACCAACTTTTTCCAAAATTGAAAACGGCACTAGGTGGAAAGAAATTTTCGTCCAACGACGAGCGTATCATCTTCGTAAATGAGTATTTTGCAAGCCTTCCGGAATCGCAATTTAGAGATGGCATAAGGGTATTAGAGCACCGTTGGAATAAATGTATTGCTCTTTTAGGAGAATATATTGAAACATAAAAATTATTTTGTATTTAAAAAATTCGTTTTTCTTTTCCATTCTCACTACTTGTCAAACTACCCCTTGCCACATAAATTTTCGTATTCTGTATATGTATTTCGACAACTAAGTTGTCATCATCAGCAGCTAATTAAACAGTGTCGCACCTGAAAAACTACGGTAAAAATACCCGTACGAAAACAAATTCCACACGCGATCTGTACCGCTGAAAGCCAAAACGTACGGTGTACAGTTAACGTTTTGGCTTTCAGAAAAAAAACATCTAAGACCTATTAAAAATTAAATGAAATAAGTTATTTTCATTGCCGGTACTTAATGAGTTGAGAATGAAGATCATTTATGATCCATTATTGACCCTGACTCAGAATATTCTTTTCTTTTTAGGTCAAGTATATGAACATGAACAAACATTCAAGTGACTATATTAAACTTCATTTTAAATGTACTGATTTACATATTTAAAGGCTAAATAATAATTTTATTTTTAGCAACAATAGAAATGAAATATTTTGATCGACATATGACGAAAATACTCCAATAAATATACGATAAATACAGGTGTCCTATCTAAACTGATAATGGGGTTTCATTGCAAATATTTACGAATATTATTCAAATATATTTTCTCATTATTATATTTCGAAGTAATTACGTAGGTTTTTAATTTATAGAAAGAGTTTAAACTTTTATTATCTTGGTTATCTGCAACTAACTTTAGTTAGAGTTATAAATCACTAGTTTATATGAGTTAACACGTGTTCATGTATAAATATAATATCAGATAAGTTTCTTTGTAAGAGTGATCATTTCAAAGGTATGTCTTAGGACTTTTCATGACAAATATAATCGCAGTTTTAAGGAATAAATAAAATTAAGGAATAAATAAAACACTGTCTCGATTTCAAACTGTATTATACACTCCGCGCAACATGAATAGGACCAACTGCATATATGACATTTGTAGTTGGTATAAACATGGTAGCGCGCTGGAATTGTTATTTTCGAAAATAAGAGGGTTGATAAAAAGATGTATGTTGGTACCAAATATAATTTTTGTAAAAGTCAGTGCAAATGTACGTTACTAATGACAATAAGTAGAGTAATTAAACGCCAATTGAATACGACCAATCTACAAAATAAAAGATTCGTTTGCAATAACAAAATACTTTATTGTTCAATAATGAGTACTTTTGCCATTATTTCTTATAACCTCAAATAGTCGGGATGGAATGGAATTATACAGGGTTCTCAAGTAGTCAACGGGAAGTTCCGCCCAACTTCGTTTCAGCGCCTGCTCTAGTTCGTCAGCGCAACTGAATTGGGTAGCATTGGAGTACAATTTACGCGACAACCATCCCCAAACATTTTCTATGATGTTCAGGTCGGGGGAGAGCGATGGCCAATCGAGAACCTCCATGCCTTGTTCTTGAAACCAGCGTCGAACAATGCGCGCGGTGTGAATACTGACATTATCCTGTTGGAAAATAAATGGCCCACCTGCCATAACGTTGGAAAATTTGTCTTTCACCTGTTGCAGCAGCTGGGCGTACTTTTCCGAATTCTGTCTCCCCTTCACTATTACTAAATCAACAGGTCCGTTATAGGAAATAGCTCCCCATACCATGACTGAACCAACATCGGCTCGCCTTCGTGACTGAATCACTTCATCTTTACGTAAATCGTGGAAATAATAAGAAAACCCATCCGGGCCATCTAAATTAAACTTCTTCTCGTCACTGAAAATAACAGTTTGCCATTCTCTTGTCCACCCCATTTTTGCTTGAGCAAACTGAAGACGTGCAGTGCGCTGAAATTCCCTTAAAGGAGGCCGTCGTTTAATTTTCAAACGTTTTAAATGCGGACAGGTCTTCAGTAACTTCTGTACAGTTCTTACCGATGCATTCGTTCCAACGTTATTTGCGATTTGTCTTGCCGTTAATGCCGAATTTAAAACGTTTTCCATAATTCTCGGGATCCCTAATAAAATTGTTCACAACCTGGTGTGATCGACTTATTTTCTTTGCAGTAGCCCTTGAGGAATACCCTTCTTGATAGAACGCTTTAATTTTTCCAATTTCTTCCATACTTAAGCACTTCTGTCGTCCCATCGTTGCACAATACCCTTAATTACAGATGTTTGTTTATCCGGATACACGTTGTAACTCGACACTCATCCGGTAGCTTACTATTAAATACTGGTCGTATCCAACCGGCGCGGTGCATTTTATATGTATGTGGTACTTACGTCACCCAATACATAACGTTAGGTACTACTGCGCAATAATGCGTATTATTTGCCATATCATACCATTACAAACTTGCATTGTATTTTTAGTAAATGAATTGTTTTTCAAACCACCGAAAGCTTGCAACAAGTCGGGTGGTCCTATTCATGTTGCGCGGAGTGTACAGAGTGTCTCAAAAAGAATGAACGTATTTCGAATGCATATATTTATTAAACTTTAAGACATGCGAATATGAAACTTTACACACATATTTACGAACCTCTCAACTTCAGAATACAGATGTTCAATATGTCCTCCATCAGCGACACGAACAATATCACATCGATATTCAAATTCCTCTCATACTCGAGCAAGCACGTCCTTCGTCACTGATGTTATGGCAGTACGGATCCAGTTCTTGAACTCTTCCAGGTTCTGTGGGAGTGGTGGTACACAAGCGTTGTCTTTATCGAAACCCCACAGGAAGAAGTCACAAGGTGTCAAATCCGGTGACCATGGAGCCCAGCTGAGACATGCTAAGTCGCCAGTTCCTTGACGACCAATCCAACGGTTCGGTAGAGTTTCATTCAAATATTCACGCACTTGGCGACTCCAATGGGGAGGGTCTTGTTGAAAAATGAAGTTGTCTTCGTGCAGCGTCGGAAACAACCAGTTTTGTACATAGCGAGATACTGCTCATCGTTAACCGTGCTTCCATCAAAGAAGAATGGGCCGTAAACAGATGATTTTAGGCGAATCTGGTACATGCTCGAAGGCTGCATGTGGGTTCCGTAGACCCCAAATACGAACACTGTGTTTGTTTACCAGACTACTAACATGGAAAGTCGCTTCGTCACTGAACACGATGCGTTGTGCGAAAGTGTTATCATTGTCAATAGCATCATGAACCTCGTCACAAAATGCCAGCTTGTAACAACTGTAACTTGTACGGCTTCATAACCAACCGACGTCTCAAAACACGCCAAATTGTTGTTGTCAGCAGTTGTATCTCCCAACTGGCACGACGGGTTGATTTTGAAGGATTACGTTGGAAAGCAGTTTGAATTCGTGCAATATTTTCTTCAGAAACACGAGGGCGGCCAGGACTCTTTCCTTTACATACACATCCTGTATCTACAAACTGTCAATACCATCTGCGAATGTTCCACGCATTCGGAGGATCAATTTGGTGGCTCAACCTGAAATGTCTTTGCACTGTAATCACGAAATTGCACTTCACAAACTCGAGAACACAAAATGATTTTTGCTGAGGAGTAGCCATTTTAAACATATGACGGTTACCAAGAAAAACAGAAGACAACTGACATCTAGCGGCTATTAAATAAACTAGACTATGTATTCGTATCTCCAATAGCCGAGCTGAGACGAAGCAATCCATAGTTTGGACAAAATAATACTTTATAATACGTATATTCTTTTCGAAACACGCTATATATTAACTGCGACTAGTTTTGTCTGTTAGAACGAGCCAAACAGACGAAACTAGTCGCAGTTAAAGGGTAATATAGTGTGAAATCTAGACAAAGTGTTTTATTTATTCCTTAGTTACAAAGTAACGACCTCAACAATCAACCAACGCAGTTTTCTGTGTAAAATGTAGTAAAAAGAAAAGTACAAGTTTTCTTAAACCTATTGCATCTTAAATTTTTATCTGTACCGTATCTTAACTGAAAAGCAGCTATTACATCCACTTGAAGTGGCTATATGAGGTGCATTTCATGCTGAAAGAGTCGTTGGACCTTACTTTTTTCAACGACTCTGGAATCCTCGACTACTGTAAATGGAGCTCGTTATCATTCAATGTTCACTGTATTTTTTGCCCGAATTTGATGTTCTTGACTTTGACAAAATGTGACTTGAATGAAACGACCCACTTGCCACACTACAAATCAAACAATGTAATCACTAAAAAAGAAGCTTCATGAATCCATTATTTCCAAAAATAACTTCTTTCTGTGTTATGTTAAGTCTTTAGTTTACGCCAATAAACTATTAATGTTGCACGACTTACAGCAGACTTACAATTGATTGTGTTTTTATCGATATTCGACCTAGTTTATGTGAAAAAGTCAAGGAAAAATTGTGTTCAACGTATTCATTTTTGTCAACACTTCCGCAAAGAATATTTGAATAATGTTTATTTTATCAATAATGGTGTTAACTGTATTTTACACACATTTAAAAATAATCTCAAATCTCTTACGATATTTGTTTCATTTCACAAATAAAAATGCGTCACTCTTAATGAAGAGACCTTGTACATTGACACATTAGTATATATTTGGGAATGATTATTATTTCTTTCTACTTTTTATAATTAAATTATAATACAACTTCTGGTCTAGCCAAGGTTTTCCTATCAATATTTAACGATGTTCCCTCAAGGGTATTACTCACAGACTATAATATGCGAGCGTTTGTTTGTATAAAGATATCTGTGATAACTGCTGATAAAAGTATCCGCCTGTAGCCATCTACGCTCGAGTTAGAATTGGAGACGTCAGGCGCAACATAATTGCACAGAATTCAAAAAGAGTATCGACGTGAGGACATTTAATTATGCACAATCGATTTACGGTTAATTACAGTATTTAATTTTTAATCTGAGATCGCTTGCCAGATGCACGATGTATAATGAATGAAAATTTGTCGTTGCTGGACGTCAACAGAATCAGATGTAATACGTAATGTAAATTTTATAATTAAGAGAATATAGCATACTTATGAAAGTAGCTTAATCATGTACAGTGCCGTAAAATTAGTGTTTTTACTCGAATACGATGCTGTATGATTAAACCTAATGTGCGCGGCAAAAAAAACACCTTCTATTGCGGTGCAAGGTACCCGGGTACCTACATATCGATAAATATAATTTATATATATATATATATATATATATATATATATATATATATATATATATATATATACAAATTGCATTCGCGAGATATAGATGGAAATGTACAGTACGTACCGCAAAAAGGTTTACGGTGTACATGAAAATATATCTGCCGAATTCAGGTAGGATGGTCCTTACACAATGTAAACAAAACATTGACAGTCGAAGAATGTCTATGATTCATAACATAATGATTTGTATTCGAGTAAATATGTGAATAATTCTTTGTTTGGTATATATATATATATATTTATATATTTATATATATACACTACCGTCCACAAGTTTAATCGCACTACTATTGCGCAATGATATTAAAGAGACTGTTTATTTTCATGGCAAATTTATTTATTATACAAAACACTAAGTTAACTTTCAAATCAAGCAATTAAAATTATTAATCTAAATAATATTATAATAAGTTAGCTTAAATTTTACTTTCGTCAAAGTAATTACCCCTAGCTGCGATCATGGCTGCATAAACACGTGGCATTCGTTCAACTAGTCGGTCGACATATTCCTTATCGACAGAGATTCATGCATTCCGCAACTTACCCCAAAGATCTGTCCTGCTAGTAGAAGGTATTTTATGCACTTCACGATCCAAACAGTCCCATAACAGCTCTATCGGATTGCAATCCGGACTTTGGGGTGGCCATGTCATTAATGTAAGGATTTCTCTTTCAGTTTGTTCGGCGAAAAACCTTTTTACAATCTTTGCTGTGTGTTTGGGGTCGTTATCTTGCTGATAAATAAACCCCGGACCCATTAGCTCCATCGCTGACGGAAGAGCATGCTCTTGCAATATACCCAAATAGACTTCTTTTGTGATTCTTTCTGTGATTTGCCGATTTTCCAATGTGCCCACCTCCAAATCAACCCCAAATCATCACATTTCCACTACCATGTTTCACTGTCTTAAACACAGATTCATCTAACATTCTTTCCCCGACACGATGACGAATAAAAGTACGGCGTTTATATCCAAAAATTTCAAATTTGGATTCATCTGTCCATAAGACTTGTTTCCATTTTTCGACAGTTCAGTACCTGTGTGTTCTCGCCCAGGCCAATCTTTTTTGTTTATATTGTGCGGACAGACGTGGTTTTTTTACTGCTACTCGACCTATAAGTCCAGCTTCAGCTAAACGACGTTTGGTTGTTGTTACGCTAACCGTGGCTTCGTGGTGTTCGTTATATTGTGCTGCTATTTCCGGGGCTATAAGGCGACGATTGCGCAAGGCTATTAATTTCAGATATTTATATTCTCTTTTAGTAGTTATCCTCGGCCGTCCACTGCGTTTTCGGTCCCCGAGTTGGTCAGTTTCTGCCATTCTCTTTATAGTTTGACGAACACAATACTTGGAAACTTTTTCGGGCGATTGCTCTATTAGAAAGCTTTGTTTCGTACAAAGCAATAATTCTTGCCCTTTGTTCCAAGAGTTAACTGCTTTCTCCTTGCCATGTTTTAAACACAATTAAAAAAAATACGCTCACTTGATAGCATTTGCTGACACTTCATTAACAAAGTGAGTACTGAGTATTCACTGTGTAATAGACATAAAATATACGCTTACAAGCGCACAAATATCAGGTAAAGACTGACTATTACGTCCACGTAATAAACCATATCATAAAAAATTCCGAGTAAGGGATCATCTCCATGACACCCTCATATTTCTTGAAATAGAAAATAAGGCGTCCATTCGTTTATACAAAATACTTCCATTAAATAACGTGCAAATATGTAAAATGATTTTAGTTTGGATAAAATTTCAATATATTAACTGAAACATTTTATTTCGATCTGCAATTAAAATTATTACATCTGTAGTGCGATTAAACTTATGGACGGTAGTGTATATACAGACTTGTTCGTTCTAGAATTAGATATGCGCTGTCCACAAGTGGAAAGAGTGCAGTTAGGTTAAAGAGCGCGAGAAAGGAGGATAGAATATCTCTCACCACACCACAGTTCGTGTGTGCGTGCGCTGCTACGATAAACCTCCCCTACTGATAATCAAAATAAGTCATTCTTGTTAAAGCCGTTGCGGTGTACTAAGCATTTATTATTTTACTTTTAAAAATGACTTATACACACGAAGAACGAATACAAATTATAAAATGGTACTATGGTGGCCATAGCGCACAAGAAATTGTTGGGCGATTTGTTTTTTCGTTTGAAAATAGACCCGTACCGACTGTTCAGACTGTTTTGAATATTGTCCGTAGGTTAGGTTGAAAATCTTTTTAATTTTTAGAATTTTCTATTTCATTTATTTCAAGAATATTTTATTAGTTTCACGCCAAACGGCAAAACATTTCAAGAAAATAGCCATGTTGCATTTTATTAAAAGATTCAAATAAAATGCATCAAATAATTTATACAATTCAAAAATGTAGGTACGTATTGTCAATGCATAATGATTTACAGCCCCGACCTACACACATCATGTCGCTGGTGAAGACTGATTTCAGACATTCTCACGCGTAACACGCGAGAAAGGAGGGGAAGTTGTTTGCAATACAAAAGTGGGAGAAAACGAAACTGCCAATTCTAAATCTAGAATGAACAACTCTGTATATATAAATAAAATCAAACAAAAAGAATTATTCGCATATTTACCCGAATCCAAATGACTCTTATGTTATGAATCACAGACGTTCTCGGACTGCCAATGTTTCGTTTACATTGTGTAAAGACCATCCTACGTGAATTCGGCAGATATATTTTCATGTACACCGTAAACCTTTTTGCGATACGTACTGTACATTTCCATCTATATCACGCGAATGCAATTTAGAAACGTTCATAATAAATAATGACTTCGCGACAAATAGCTTCATTCAATTAATATTAAATGTAAAATCACCATTCTTAATTAAGACCAGTTTACTTATCAAAGGTTGTGTACAAGGTTGTTGCGAGGTATGTAACAAGTTCTCTGAGCTTGTAAAAACATACTCAATATCAAGGAAAATGGATAGAATATCAAGGAAAATGGATAGCGTTATTTTTTTTCGATCCAATTATTTTATAGACAGAGCAAATCTGGACACATAATTTTGACACGATGACGCTAGAAGAAACATTATTGCATACGATGTAGCATGGCATGAAAGGCTGAATTTGTTTTTAAATAAACGATAAACAAGAATAATTGAGAATCAAAGAAAAATTGCAATGAAATGTCGAACAATAATTCAATTTTTAAAGGCGATAAAATGTAAAAGTTTATGAAACTACATTTTTTTACTTTAATGCGAGTAAAATAAATTCTAGTATTAGTCAATGTTTGACTATACAGAAATTGTTTATCAATTTATTATCCACGAACGTGATATGCAATTTTTACAATTAGTACTATCAATATCTTTCTGTGTTTATTTTTATTTTATTTGATCAAAATGGTTTTGCCAAGTTTAATAAATACATTGGAAAGGTATTGCATTAATTCTTAGTATGGAATTTTTTTTTAATAAATCATAAACTTTTGTTAATAATTAAAGTTTGTTTAGGCTTAGTATTTTCACTTTCTTGTGAAATTTTAGATTCTTATCGTTTACCGAGGATTTACAAACACATGCCATATACGTAACTTTAATTTTAAAATTAATCATAGCACGTAATATGAACACGCAATCTATGAGTTATATACGTTATGACATAGGAAATGCCGAAGTTTATAGGTTGCTCATCAACTTTCACGACAACTAAAAGCAATAAAGCGTGTAAATAGATGACCAAGATTACGATACGAGGATATATCGAAATGTTTTTAGAGCGAATCAGAAGACGGCGCTACACGCGTGTGTTTATGACTTGTTTTGGAAAGCGCCTTTGTTCGTACAACTGCTGTCGAATTTTCAAATAAATTCTGCATAAATATACGTTACTACTAGGTAGATCTTTCACCCACGTTATGTCAAAATATCATGACATTTGCACGATTAGAAGCAGAGAAATTGTGCATAAAGTAACAGTGTGTATTTGGCATTGGTCGAAAAATGAATTTTTAACAAAGAGCAAATATCAAGTTCTGTTTTAAACTCAGAAACTCGTTTACTGAAACGTTTAATTTGATGAGACAAGTGTTTGATGATGCGTGTTTATCACGTACGAGTGTGTATGAGTTGGATAAACGATTTAACGACGGTCGTACGGAAATAAATGACGACGAACATCCTGGAGTAAAAAAATCTGTGGTTACGGAAAGTAACATCGAACTTGGGCATGATTTTATCAGAAATGAGCTGAAATCCTCATTGCGATACGTGAGAATGGAATTAAATATTTTCAAAGATTCAATTCATCGCATTTTGGACACAGCATTTGGGACTGAGAAAGATATGTGTAAGATTTGTACCACACAAACTAACTGAATTCAACATTGTACAGACCTGATTAAAGACTCAAAAAAGGACGAAAATTTTAGGTATTCTATTGTAACTGGCGATGAGATGTGGTGTTTTCAATATAATCCAGAGACCAAGCGTCAAAGCTCTGAATGGAAGAATCCAAGCGAAGAAAGACCGAAAAAAAAGCCGTTTGAAGAAGTCAAAAAAATGTTGATTTGTTTTTATGATTCGAAAGGCATAGTGCACAAAGAGTTTGTACTACTACTGTATATTATTTTGATGTTGAAGCGTCTTTTGGCGCGTATTCGTCGAGTGCGCCCTCAATATCGTGAAAATGGTAGCTAGCATTTGTTACATGATAATGCTCCATCTCGTTGCTCGATGCTTATCATTAATTTTCTAACTACAAACGGCATTTTAACCATCAACCATTCTCTATATTCATTGAATTTGGACCCCTATGATTTCTATCTATTCTCTAAACTACATTTGCCGATGAAAGGACAGCGTTATGCCGACGTCGAAGTCATTAAAAAGGCGTCGACAGCGATCTTGAAGGACATATCTAAAGATGAACTTAAAAATTCTTTCGACATGTTCATTAACCGTGCAAAACGTTGTATTGAAGCCGGAGGCGACTACTTTGAATAAAATAAATGAATTTTACCAAAATAGTAAGCTTTTATTTTAAGAAAGTTCGGTTTTTTTCTGCGATAGACTGTGTATCTATACATAAAAACACTTTATTATAAATTACTCTACATTTCCTCTCCTTGCTAGTGAAGCACTAAATTTCTATTGTATATTGAAACGGATGGATGCGCAAAATTCAGACCTGATTATCCTACTTGCTTCGTAATTACCTCCATTAAAAATGTGGCGATAAAAAATAGATAAAATACGAAATTACATAAACCAGAAATAATATGTTATTAAAAACATGCAAATCATGCTGCGTAAACCCCAACGTAAATATCTACATTAATATACGAGGAATAATCCGAGTGTTTTCAGTCAGTTAACAGCTTACTTTTGTGACAGTTTTCAGTTGCAATTTTGTTTAATTAAACTTGCATGCAGAGATACCAATTTTGTTGTCATAAATTATTTGCTTTGTGGGCCAAGATGAGGGGTCACTTTCTTTCAAGTTATTTATTTAACTGTAAAAGGTATTGTAGGTTGAAGAAAATAAATAACTTGGGGGCCCCCCGTCCCTCGAAACGTCGTTAATATAAAGTAAATGTTTTATTGACCCAATGGTTGAAACTCCCAATAAAACGAGTAAAGGTTATAAGTATAACAAACGACCAACATATCAAAAAAGAAAAGAGTACGTTAAAATGATTACTTTTGCCTTCATTGAAAAGGCAATTTTCGCAAGTTTCTTTTACTTGAATCTAGTCCAAATAATATCGAAAAAAAAAACTTACATCCAACGCTTGACTGCATGGTGTCACCGGTGGATTGGCCGGTATAAAATCTGGATCACCTCCGTTCTTGTAATTGATTTGAAAAGGGACGAATAAAGTATTTTTATCGCCCATATAATCGAACCATCTCTTCGCAGTACATCTAGTTGATGTCCAAGTACCACACATTATATCCATGGCCAGCTGACCGGTGCTGGGCACGCTGACTTGTTTGCAGGAATCGTAAGTACCATTCATATATTTGGCCGTGATATAATAATCGATTTCGGTGATGTAAGGACCTTCTGGAATAGAAAATAGAAATATTTTCGTATATGAGAAATTTAGTGTCTCAAGGATTTCAAGGTATTAAGTATAATACAAGCAATAATTTGCAGATCAGTAGTGCATATGGACGTATGTATTTAGTTTGCATATATTCTTTCACAGCTTTAACTAAGGCAATGACTTCAATAAAAATATAATCTCTCTCTCAATAGTGATATCAAACCAAACTATTTAAAATTTGCTTCTTCTTATAACTATAATTAATGTAGAACCTCTCACGACTTGCCTAAGGCAATACTGAATCGTATCATTGAGAAAGCAACCTAGTTTCAAGCCTCTATTGATATAGAACTTTCCAGACATAATACGGGTCATTTTGATTTTTTTTTTAAATTTCAGTAACGAATATCAACATGCAGAAACATGTGAGATGTGGTTTCGACAATTCAAAAGTAGTGATTTCGATGTGCAAGACAAAGAACGTTCTGGTAGACCGATGTAAAACTGCAGGAGATATTGGATGATGACCCAATCCAAACTCAGAAATAATTGACAGAAGCGTTAAATGTGACTCAAGAAACGATTAGCGACCGATTACGAGCAATGGAAAAAGTCCAAAAGATGAGAAAATGGAAAATTGATAAATTGTCTCTGAAATGCTGGTTCAAGGGTACTATCGGAAGTCATTTCTGCATCGAATAGTGATGGGTGATGAAAAATGAATTTATTTCAAAAACCCTAAGGGCGAGAAATCATGATTATCACCTGGCGAAGCTGACCCATCGAATCCAAGGCCAAATGATTTTGGTCGCAAGACAATGCTCTGTGTTTGGTGGGACCAGAGTGGCGTGACGTATTGCGAACTGTTTAAACCTGGTGAAACAATTAATACTGGTCGCCACGGACAACAAATTATCAATTTGAACCATGAATTGATAGAAAAACATCCAGAATGGGCCCGAAGACACTGTAAAGTGATTTTACAGCACAATAATGCGCCGTCTCATACAGCAAAACCAGTCAAAGAAGCGTTGAAAGACTTGGATGGGACATAATATCACACACGCCGTACTCCCCGAACCTTGCCCCGTCCGACTATCACCTTTTCGCATCAATGGGACATGCGCTTACAGAGCAGCACCAATTTCAAAGAAGTTAGAAAATGGCTCGATGAATGGTTTTGCTCAAAGGACAAATAGTTTTTTTGGGATGGCATCGATAAATTGCCTGAAAGATGGGCAAGATGTGTGGAATCAAATGGCAAATATTTTGAATAAATACGTTCTTCAATTTTCTTGAAAATTGTGTAGTTTTTTTTTTAAAAAAAACCGGTAATGACTGTCCGGTACACATAGTATTTGTAAGCTTTCCCATATGGGCTATCAAACTATATGAACTAAATGTATCTATCTCTTACAATACATTGCAAAACAAATTTATCTATCTCGCTCTGATATATTGCACAAACTTAAATACTCCTTCTGTATATCGCCAAGAGCAGCTTTTTAGAAAAATGTGTAATCTACAGTTGGTCATTTGTAGTTATTGTGACACCAATTATTCTAGTGATTTAAAATATCTTTTAAACAGGTTTCTATTGTGTAAAACAACTTTGGCTGTAATGCGGTGTTATTTTGAGAGTTAGGAGAAATTTGTTTTTCAAACGGCGTACTTTTCTTGGAGAAACAATAAAAAAACAAACAATATTCAAACAATGGATATTACCAGAACGAAAATCATCTAAATTTTTGAACCCCAATAGATTAGATAACAGAAACAATTAAATTTGATAAAAATGACGTTAAAAATTAATATTACTTACTAGAATTCATGTTTCCATTCGGCTTTGTGGACACGACATTTATAAATTTCGACTGATTGGTGGCACACGACATTTCGCAGATGTGTTTGATAAGATTATTAATACAAGACGGACACCTTTGCAGAAAATTCGCGGCGATATTGATCGTGCTGTCCATCAACTTCAGTTGAGCAGAATCGCAGCAAGTCGATACATTTGGCGAAATCATATGTGGACACCATTTGGCTAGTAGATTTAAGCTGTCCGGATCCGTCATAGGTTTGGCGGTACCATTGTAATAGCAATTTTGTATTAACATTCCATTTGTATTACACTGTCCGTACCATATACAGTGACCATCGTCTTCTGAGAGAGGATCCGTCGCTGACAGAACCTGTAACAAATGAAAAATCGTTTTAAATTGTTTCATTACAAAAATAAAATCAAAGATACAAAGGGCACTAGGAAAGTTTTGCAATACAGCTTTGTTTATTTAATTTTTTCAAAGTAATTTTCTCTACACTCAGTACACCTCTCCATCCTCCGAAACCAATCTTTAAACCAGTTCTGCCAAGTTTGATTAGGGGGTAAAGCACACTCATTGTCCCAAGCCCGCAGAAGGTCATCACTGGAAAACCGCCTCCCTTTTAGCTTCATTTTCACATGCGGGAACAGTGCAAAGTCGTTGGGAGCAAGATCTGGACTGTAAGGAGGGTGCTCGAGAAGTTTCAATCCTGTCATGGCCAAATATTCAGTGCAGGCTTTGGCGCGGGGAGCTAGAGCATTATCGTGATGGAGGAACCAGGTGTTTTAGCATCCTGGAGGTCAACTGTCACTTAAACATCTACTTTTTTTTAATATCTATCTAGTCTATGTTTTTAAATACAGTGTATTGCGAGATAATAGAACAAACACGATAAACTTGTAATAGTGATTAAATTTTCTTTTTCGAACGTATTGTATTAATTCTCCTTTGTATTGGCTTAAGGCTTCCAGGATAACAATACTGTGGCGTCCGATTGGATCTTATTAACAGGAAATGCCCCATTCTCCGATTTTTTTTTTCTAGAGCTTGTTTTGCACCCTGGAGGTCAAACAAAGGGATCGTTTAAGGGGAGAATAAGGGCGCTTATTGTCAAAGAAGAGAACTATGCTTTGACTGTTTAACATTAAATTTTAATAAGTTAGTGATCGTTGCTATGACCTCACACTACTTTGTTTACGCAAACAACTGGTCAAGGCTAATTAGATAACAATACAACCTGTATTCACGAAGTTTTAAGCGTATTTAGTATTTAAATTTTTGCATGGTAGTGTATATTTTAAGTTAATTTCAAGAAAAAAATATCGCTATTAAAGCAGATTAAAAATTTCAAATAAGAAAATTCAATTTTATATAAACTGAAACAGAAATCATAAAATTATACAAATAACAAATGAGTTATCGAATTAAGAATTATTGAATTTATATTACATAGCTCTACCATGTGGTTATTTTAAACCCTATCTATAAATTTTCTGAAACATAAACGCATACGAAGGCAACATGCCAAAGAAAATTCTAATATATTAAAGCCTTAAGTTTTGTCGATGTACATACATACATACATATGTACATCAATGAAACTAATGGATAACATTATAGAATCAATAATATTTAATAAATCTTATCTTTAAATAATTATGAGTCTCCCCGCTATTTTATTCAAGATAACATAGCTTTGTATACTTAAAGATAAACAAATTTCGCCTTTGTTTTTACTTTCTTTTTGATTGGGTACTGTAAAACTGATGGTTTGACGCACAACATTTATGTAGTGTTCTCTATTTTTACTCAAAAATAAGACCTTTTTAACAATAAAATTTTATTGTTTTATATACAATGTGCAGTTTAGAGACGATAGTAAAAGCCGTTTCTGTAATAAAAAATCATCCAGTAAACTATGAAAAGAAAACAAAAATAAATTATAGAAATAAATTTGCATTAGTTATAACATTTTATTCTATTTCGCGTTTAAAATTAGAAACATAAAATAAATCGATTCCTTAAGACTGGATAAATTTTATTAATTGCCGAATGATATTTAATTTAGTAAAATGCGTTGTCAATATTTGGCAATGAATTTAGGTACTATGAGTCAACGAAACATTTGGACCCCATTCATTTTTTCACACAGAAAGTACATTAAAAGAACTTCAATTAACTGTCTCAGATCACACTCCCGGAGAGAACGAAATCGTGGGTTCGAGTCCTACCCGGACAACAGAAATTTTTAAAAAAATTTCTATATTACATATACGATGGATAAAGCGGTTAAAATTTGTCAGTTTGGCATCGTAAAAGCGCATAATTGTATGCAATTCTTTCTTTCGTGTTACGAGTCTGAAGAATTTTTTAATAGAATTGTGAGTGGCGACGAAACTTGGGTCATGTATATGAACGGCGAGGCAAAACAACAGTCAATGGTGTGGGACCATACCGCTTCTCCAAATAAACCCTTCTGACGTCAAATTTTATCAGCGAGAAAGATCATGGCCACTCCTTGTTAGAATGCCAAGGGAGTTTTGCTTGCTAAATTTATAGAACGGTGCGACTATCTATTTATGAGATGTGGTGTTGTGTTTTTGCACGAGAAACGTAAGATCTTTTGAGCAAGTTCCAATGGGACATTTTTGTTCATCCTCCGTATGGCTCGAATCTAGCTCCAGATAATTTTCACCTGTTCGTCTACATGGAGATGTGGTGTCCGTTTCAGCACTTCCCTGATGATGAAGGTCTTCAAAACACTGTGATAAATTAGCTACTTTCCAAGGCATCAGAGTTTTATAAAGAAGGAATTTCAAAGTTAGTTAAAATTATCTTGATCGGAGATATATGCATATATATACAGTCATGTTCGTTAAAATAGCAGTGTTATAATATTTCTTAAAATCTCAAATGTAACTTAAAAAAAACAAATGATAATATTAGATAAATATTATTCTCTATATTTTAAAAGTTTTTTATGTACATTATAAAGAAAAGAAATGTAATAAAACTTCTGGGACAAAATGATAATATGATCCTGTTCCTTAAAATAGCAGTCTTTACTCTATGCACCTGTAATTTGTTTTTATTTAAATATTTTTCACTAGTGCACTAATACTTTGTTGCCTGGCCCCTATTTGCAATAACGGCTGCACAGCGTCGCGGCATAGATTCTACTAGTTGACGACAACGGGTAATTGGGATTGATTTCCAAGCTTCTTGACACACTTCCCACAATTGGTTAGTATTTTGTGGCTTTGCTGCTGAAACGGCCTTTTTTATATCGCCCCATAAATGTTCTATCGGGTTCAGGTCTGGCGATTGTGCAGGCCAGACCAATAACGTGATATTATTGTCCGCAAACCACTTTTTAGCCTTGCGAGAAGCGTGCTTAGGGTCATTACCCTGCATATAAACCCATCGCAGAGGCATTTCTTCTTCGGCGTACGGTAGCATTACGTTTTGCATTATAGTAACATAACCATCAGCGTCCAAAATGCCGTCAATTTTGTACAATGGTCCAACACCATACCAAGAAAAACATCCCCAAATCATTATTTTAGAACCTCCATGCTTAACAGTTTTTTTCGTGTACTTTGGATTAAACTCCGCTAATGGAGGTCTTCTAACATGTTGTTGCGACCCATGAGCGTCAAACAAAACAATTTTAGATTCGTCGCTCCAGAGTATATTGCGCCATTTTGCTGAATCCCATAATGCATGTTGACGTGCAAAATTCAATCTGTTTTTAACCTGTCTTTTATTTAAGAGAGGTACTTTCCTCGGTCTTCTAGCTTGTAAATTTGCTTCTATAAGCCTCTTTCTAATAGTTGAAGTACTTATAGGAAGACCGAGTTCCCGTCTAATTTGGCTCGACGACATAAAGGGGTTCGCTTTAGTTAACTTGAGGATGCTTCTGTCTTCTCTAATAGTAGTTTTTCTTTTACCGCCACGATTTTCCTTATGTTTTTTCCATTTTTTCGCATTTAATATCATCTTAGCTGAGCATCCGAGCGCTTCTTGTATAAATTTGTATGTTTTTCCTCTTTGAATGAAGTTTAAAATAAGTGTTCTCTTTTCTTGGGTACAATGTTTAGCTCGACCCATTGCAGTGTAAGAAACAGTTTACATTTACCGGTCAAAATGAATATATTAAAGTGTTGATATAAGTTAAGACTATGTATTGATCCAAATTGTGTATACCGTCTACATAGCACGAGTTTTCAATGTAAACTACGGAATACTGCTATTTTGACGAACACCTGCAACTTTCATATAGTTCGATATAACTGGGGAGTTCCCCGAATATCCGGTTGTTTCCCTACATAAGACAAGATTTATACATTTGAAAATGTATACTATGCATTTCACTGGCACTACTTACGTACCAAATCAGTTTTGATACTCTTACGCATCACTGCTATTTTAACGAACATGACTGTATATACAATGTATAAAGCGGTTAGAATTATTATTTTTCATGCAAGAAAGAAATTTGTTTGGTGTTTATGGATCTGAGTCAGTGTTTTGGTACTTAACGAACACAAAATTTCGGGTAGCATAATTTTTTGGTTACTATCTTGTAGAAAATAATCTGAGAAATTGGAGGAAATTGTTCATTTCCCCTTCTTACCATTATTTTCCGTGTAACCCTGGTATAATTCTAAGTTTGTGTAATTCGAATCTATGGAACGTAAGATATCATAAGCAGGTCAGATGAAAACCTGTAAGGAAAAGATCAAGTGCTTGTGTTTAAATTGTGACTATGTGGAAAAATAAAGAAAATGTGCAGTTTTAAAATATTTGTATCCACGCTGGGTTTATTTCTATAGCCAAACGGGGGTTGCATTCCGAACAGCCCTCGTACACATTTTCTTTTCATCAATAACTCATTTCACGGATATACAATGGAGAATATTTTTAGAAAATTTAATCAAATTTTTAAATTAAGATGCTGAGATATTAAAAAAAATACAACTTTCGTATTGCGGAAACAAAGAGCGTATTCCACACGAGTTATTTCAATTATTAGATCTCTTCAGTGTAATGATAGATGCGTGGAGTTAGATATTTCTGTAAAATGATTTTATCTAATCTACAATTTTTAATCCGTGTCACATAACTGACTAGTGTTTCATGAATAATGTAGTCGTAAAAGTATTGAACCTTTTTGTCTCGTCACCATTGTTTTTTTTATGAGACAACAAAAATTGACGTCCGAAACAAAAATGGTATGTATATATACATACGTAATACTGCCGTATTTGAATAGAAAAAATTTCAGCTACCTATGTACACTATCGCTCATAAGTGTTTGGTTACTCGCATTTAACCCGCAAATTGTAACCAAAATCAATATCGAAATACTAACATCTCTTTATTTTTTACATATATGAAAAATATATATTTTTACATCTAAAATAAACTGTTGTATAATATATTTAACTAAATTTTAAACTCGTCTACGTGCCCTCCTTTATTTTTAATCACTGCAGCACACAATCGAGGCATTCTTTCGTTTAATTTTCGTTATGTCTCAGGGTTTATCTTACCCCATGCCTCTTGCATATTGTTCCACATATTAACAGGAGATGTGGGGGCCGATTTTTTCACCTCTCAGTCAAGTTCTTCCCACAGCAACTCGATGGGATTTAAATCGGGACTCTGGGGAGGCCACGCCATAACTTTTATGGTTCCCTCGTCCTCCAATTTCTGCAAATATTCCCGGCATGGTTTGGAAGTGTGTTGTGGTCATTATCTTGTTGGAAGTTAAAATTCTGATCCGAAATTTTAATTCCAGAGTGGATTGCGTTTTCCTCTAATATGCGCTTATACTGTTCTTTTTTTGGTATATCTTCGATTATTACGATATCACCCACATTTGATCCAGAAAAGCAACCCCATATCACCTCCATCGTGCTTAATAGTAGGGGCTATGCATTCTTCCCGGGCACGCTCACCCACAGGCCTGTTCACGTAAACACGTCTTCGTGAACCGAAAGTCTCGAATTTGTATTCATCGGCTCACACTACTTTATACATTTTCTATGGTCTAATTTTGGAGATCGCGTGCCCACTTTAAATGTTTCTGCTTGTTTTGCTTGCGTAGAAGCGGCTTCCGCATTGCAATTTGTCCATAAAAACCGGCTTCTTTTAATCGCCGTTTAACTGTGGAAACACTTATCGGTTTTCGACGAACAGTATTCATTTCTGCTGTGATTTCTGAGGCTGTTTTTCGTCTATTTCTCTTGCTTGTTATCACCATTGCAAGATTTTCTGCTGAGGTTGTTGCCCTTGGTCTTGGGGATATTATCACGATGAGCACCTCACAAAAACTAACTGCAATTTTGCCAAAATATCCAAGTATACATACTAGTATAGTTTACAATAACACCCTATCTTAAAATAAAATCATGACAATCGAAAATTTTCAAGAATTGAGAGACCTAATTCCTTAACTGCAATTATTCTACCTGGAGCTTTATTAGGGTATTATCATTTATTGTGAATAATAGGGTAATCGCATAATTATTTTTGAATAAGCTTTTATAGATTTTAATGTTTACTATGAAGCAATTTCTTACTACAGAAACAAATTTTATAATTACAACTTTTCTATAGAAATTAATGAAACAAGGGTGACGAAATACTAATGAGCGGTAGTGTATATATGAAACATACGTAATACTATCACATTTAAATAAAAAAAATTCCAACTACCTATCTCAGCAGTTATGTATTCGGTTTTGATGTGATTCATATGTTCGATCGAAGTTTTGATAAAACAAAAAAGTAAGAGTTTCTTTTGCAGAACAATATTTAAAAAATACCAATAATAATATTGTAATAGGACAATGATTCCGCTACCTAAAATAGAGAAAATGCATTTTCAACCTAACTCCTTCCCCATCGCCCAATTAATTCATCAGTATAAATCATAATTAAGAAAAATAAATATCGGGGCACAATAATATATTAATATTACTTTTATGGTATGTAAATGTTATTCTTTAGCACTTTGCTACAACTTCAATTTTCTACAGTTAATAAAAAGCACACGATTAGCAGGCGCAGAGTCACGTGCGTTAATTTATGATTCATTATTTTTTTTTTGCTTGCGTATACGTTGTTGGATATAGGAAGACGCATGATTTCGTTATCGAAGTTATGTTTGCATTTCGTGAATATTAAACAAAAAAATAAATGAACAGCGCTTTTAATAAGATACGGTGTAATCAAGTGTTGATTTTAAATATATTTCCTTTGTTTATTCAAGTGCAACTTGACGTTGATGTAGTCGGAAATATTATACAACAAAAATTAAAAACATTTTATAGAGTATAATCATACTGTGGAATTAAAAACAACTTCGCGAGGCCGCGATAAAATCGATTCCCAAACACGTTAAAAAGCATCTAGTCTAAATACAAGAAAGTTTGTATCGAGATACAAAAACATTTTTTTTACTGATGACAAATCGTCGTTTGCTATTTTGAAAGTTCTTTCAATACCATCGAGGGCTAAAGAATAGTAAATTTGGACATCATTGGTACAACTGCGAGAAAATGTTATAGGCACCCTAATAAAACAGGTGCTTCACAAAGCAGGTAGTAGTTCCGAGATGTGAAAAATACGTGGAAACGTTAGTAACAGTATTTACTGTATAAATTCTTAGAAAATGGATATTAGGTGGGTAATGAAGATAAAATTTCGTATTATCACATTTAGTATGTAGTACATTATACGTACAGAAGAAAAGATAGTTTGTCGAATTCGAAAATTATTTTAGACTGCCATTTTTCTTTTGTGAGTTTATGGGTATACGTGTACATAAACAATATGCAAAAAGAGCTCCAATTATTTGCGGTTTACAAGGCCAGATAATTTTATTACCCAAGCAGGGGGTATCCCAAGTAAAACTTGCTAAGACAATAAAGTATTCGTCTTGTGCAGTACAGCACCAATTAACCCTTACCTAACGACTGACGGGTACCATAATTTACCTAAAAGCGGCAGAAAACGTGTTACGACTGTTCGAAAAGATAGACTAATATAGCGAATCCCTCCCCGAGACAGACGCAAATCCGCTATAGCAATTTCTACAACGCAATGCTCCAATCTCTACGTATACAATTAGAAGGCGATTGATTGCAGTGAATTACATGCTCTCACCAAGTTGCAACGTAAGCAGCGCCTTGCGTGGGCAAAAAAATATCGCTGAGCCGCAAGAGCCAATTCTCACACGTTAGGGAACACGGTTGAAAGCTTCTTTCTATTATTACGAGGCTTTACAACAAATAAAATCTGTGGTTCTACGATTCAAACCAAACGAAGCTGCTGCAATTAATGAAAGTCAGAAAAGATTTGAAACTGCTTTCCTTGAAACCGATTTAAAACAAATTTACGATAATTGTAAAGGTTTTTTTGACTCAATAGAAAAATTCAAAATACTGGGTTGTCATTAGTGGAGTCAATGTAAATTGTGAACGATGTACACTCACTGCTATGTGTTACAAGTGATATAAAAAATATGTGTGTTGTAGCAAAGTTCGAGAGTTCCGTTATCTATTTCTAAAGATTATTTTAATTATGCGTGTATTACATCCGTAGATGTCTCTCCGAGACAAAAGTAGAAACTTACGTCATGCTGCAGACATTTTCTCAGCCCTATCCATTTTGCACTGCACAGCAGCAGCTGAGAATAATGTAAGTGTGTTATTTATAAAACAAAACTTAGGTTATATAAATAACGCATGCATCGCAAGGTTCGTACATTTGCCTTGTTATCATTCTAGTCCGCGGAAATACGTCCCAACTCTAGTTATTACTTTTTTTAATGCTGTAAGTTGTTTATTTTGATACTTTAGAGTCCTGTAAAAGGCTATATGTTGCACTCAATACAGAATTATTATTATTATTTTACATTTTAACACATTGAATTCGAAGGATACCGACAGCCATTGTCAAATCGAAAGTCAGACCAAGAAATCGTAAATATTATACATTGTTTTTTGTCATATACACACCGTTAACTTTGAATACAAATACTTATATTTACTCCAATTGTTCATTAAAATAGAAAACGATTTTATCATTAACATTTCCACTATTTACTACTGTGGGCAAAAATAGTAAGCCTTTTTAATTTAAATTTCGCGCGAAAATCCATTCGTCGAAATATTTTTTTTCTAGGTTGGTATGACTGTCAGTGACATCTGTGCCAAATGTCACATCAAAATAATCATTAGTGTTTAGTATACGCTTGTCTTTCTGACGTACAAATGAGTGAAATTCTTCAAAGAAGTTCCATTAAATTTTATGTACGAAATCAAATTTCTGGTGCCGAAACGTTCAGAATGTTGCAAAAGGCCTTCGGTGATAATTGTTTGTCGCGAGCAGGTGTTTTTGATTGGTACAAATTATTCGAAGAGGGTCGAGAACGCGTTGATGACGAACCACGTCCAGGAGGGCCATCAACATCAACTGATGATCAACACGTCAATAGAATCAAGGAATTGGTGCTTGAGAATCGACGATTAACAGTCAGAGACCTTACTGGCATCGTTGGAATATCGGAAGGATCAGTGAAAACCATTTTGAAAGATCATTTGGGCCTAAGAAAAGTGAAAGCACGATTTGTTCCAAAATCACTCAATTTTTTCGAAAAACAGCGTCGCGTTGACGTCTGTGAAATAATGCTTTCCGACTATCAAGGCAAAATGAAAGGCATCATAACTGGAGATGAGACTTGGATCTACGCTTATGACCGGAAACAGACGATCAATCTGCCGAATATCGTATCAAAGGTGAGCCGAAGCCCAAAAAACCACGTCAAAGCAAGTCAAAAATCAAGGTTATGTTGTCAGTTTTCTTCGATTATCGAGGTGTGGTGCACTCCGAATTCCTTCCGACCGGCCAAACTGTCAACAAAGAATACTATTTGAGTGTTATGCATCGTTTGCGCAAATGCTATTCGTAAAAAGAGGCCAGAATTATGGGCCGACAACTCTTGGTTTTTGCACCACGATAATGCATCGTCGCATACTGCATTAATTCTTCGTGAGTTTTTCGCCAAATTTTCAACCAATATCGTGCCGCAACCACCGTATTCGCCTGATTTAGCTCCGTGTGACTTCTGGCTATTCAGCAAACTCAAACGACCGCTCCGGGGAAACCGTTTTGAGTCAATTGAAGACACTAAACGTGAATCGCTACGCGCATTGGAGCCTATTCCTGAAATTGACTTTAACAACTGTTTCGAGAATTGGAACAAACGTTGGCACAAGTGTATTGGGGCCAGGGGGGATTACTTTGAGGGGTACGAAATAGATGCCCACAGTACTACATGTACAAAAAAGCAACACTGCATATTATCTAATTGTTTATCGTTGAAATGGACTTTAGATTAAAACCATCTCCATCACTAATAAGTCATTTTAATCTTTGTATAAAATATCAGAATAATCACTAAATAGCAGTTAAGTGAAATATGGCCCATAAAATTAAGTTGAATAATATACATTGGTTGAGACATATTAGGCAACTTGGACGTCATTTTATATTACGCCTGTAAATTTAATATTTGATTTTGTTCTTTATCTTTACGCAAAAACTAACGCAGGTGTGCCTTATCTTTTTATAGACATAGTTACTTTATTTGTCTGCATATATTATACATGTGCAATTTAGTCATCAGAATCGAATAAAAGTAATTTCACTTTTAACTAAATAACCACCAAGATAACACAGGTGCTGGATTATTTTTAGAACAACGAAGGTTATCAAATTCATAAATAAACGCTTTTAGATGTCTAACACGATGTAAAGTTGGAAAGGAGTCATATATTTAACACAGATAAGGGAGTAGGAACAGAAAAATCGACCCGTCTATTATTTGTACGAAACGTGGATAAGTGAAGGCAATACTAAAGAAAAAGTGGGCTGGTGAGAGTATTGTAGCTTCCAACAAGTTACAATTACTGAAGGTGTAATCGGAGATTTGCGAAATCCTGTAAAGGCAGATGGTTGATTATTTTACAAATCTGGGCTTGGTTTCGTCACTACTTTTTGAAAGCAAGACGTGCAGATTACCACGAGGTAGTGAACGCTGAAGTGTTTGAAAAGCAATTTGGCAAAATTCCAAAATTATTACCGAATGATGTTATTTTTTACCATACAGTCGATACGATATGCAGACTTGGTTACAATCTCAAAATATTACTTATGATAATAATAAATGGTGTTTTTTTAAGAGCTTGAGAACTTTAAATGATAATACAAGACAGAAACATTGTTAGAATGAAATTTTTTTTATTATAATCTGGTAGATAATTTCATGGCATTTATTTGTTAAATATGATTTCCGGCATATGTCCGCCGCGGCTACGAGTTATATGGTCTATTCGATCAGTCCTATTTTTGACTACATTTTCCAATAAATCTGGCCGTATGGAGTCAATGGTGGCTTGAATATTGGCTTCCAATGCTTCAAGAGTTGCTGGTTTGTCAGCATAAACCAATGACTTAACATAGTCCCATAAAAAGTAATCCGGAGGCGTTAAATCGCACGAAAGAGGAGGCCAGTGAACAGAACCACTTCTGGAAATAAAGTTTCCACCAAATTGATTTTGCAATAAATCGATTGTTAAGCGCGCTGTATGGCAAGTTGCGCCGTCTTGTAGGAACCAAATGTCGTCGATGTTTAGTTGATTAATTTTTGTAAACAAAAATTCAGTCAGCATGGCTCGATAGCGCTCGCCATTCACCGTAACGTCAGCTCCTTCCTCATTTCGAAAGACATGCTGCCAGCGTGTAAACCGCACCAAACAGACAATTTTAATGGATGTAATGGTGATTCGTTAACGGCTTCAGGATTGTCTTCGCTATAAATACGCCAATTTTGCTTATTGACGTAATCATTTAACCAGAAATGGGCTTCATCACTAAACACAATTCTTTGATAAAAATACTCATCTTCGGTCAGTTTCAAATGAGCCCAATCAGCAAAAATGCGATGCAAACGATGGTCGTTTCGCTTCAATTCTTGCACGAGCTGTATTTTATAGGCACGTAAGCCAAGATTCTTACGTAAAATTTTCCACGTAGTCGAAGGACAACGACCAACAAGTTGGGAACAACGACGAACCGACATTTCGGCGTCTCTATTCTCTTTGACACGCACATTTATTTTTCACAACAAAATTATATTGCGTTTACCTCATTATTGTGAAATGAATCCGATTGAATTGGTGTGGCCATAGATTAAAGACGAAATGACAACGAAAAACAAACAAATAGTTTAGTAGTCATTCTGATCTTGAATAAATAATATTGAATATTGTTCGTAGTGCTTTCGCATATGTCATTATCTACATATGTTTAGACCCTAATAGCCACCACTTGATCCAAAACCGATAAAAAAAGATTTTTCTAATCCTAATATAATGATCCTTTTTCTAGGAATTGATTCTCTTCGAACAACTAATAACAACTGGAAATAATAAATACATGTAACTCTTAAATATAATTGACCAGTTCTAAATTCCCCATTAAATACAGTTACTAGCAAAATTGAGCGTACAGTAATAAGAAACTAGAGCGATGTATATTAAAAAAAAATTTTCTAGTGTAATTGGGCCTTTCTCATTTAGTCCTCCAAATTAAAAAATATACCATGCATTCTTTATATCTCCGTAACATATTTTGTTCCGTGCTGTCCTCATTTCCACCCTGTCGACCGGACACGATGGGCAGCTTTATAATCGTTTGTAAAATTTTTAAATGAATCATGCATTGGCATTTTTTATAATATACATATACATATACAACTAATATGCATGTGTTAAATTTCAATATAAACATATTTTGACCTTATATATAAAAGGAACTTTGAAATTAGTGAATCATTTGATAAACAGTTGAGATCATTTTATTGTTTTTATGAATACGTACTTTGTTAGCTGTTATATTTAATCTACAAAGTTGTATTGAAGTGAAAGAGTATATAAAATTATCTACATATACGATAATTGATTAGAAATACACATGTACATTATACTATTACAGTTACAACACAATAAAGTAAAAGGCATTTATTAAGGTCATTCATATACAGTGGGTCAATAAATAATTTTAACACCCCATATCTGTAACACGCAAAATCATTCGCATTTTGAAATAATTTTTAATAAACTACTATAAAAGGTTACTCTATTTATGCAAGAAAAAATTACTATAAGGAATATATGTCCTGAAAATTATTTGTTAAAAAAATTCCATCTACAAGCGCAATAAAGTTAGTGATTTTAAAGTATAAGGTCTTAATGGATACAGTAGTAAGGAACAAACCCTTCATAAGCAAGGTAAATTGACTAAGACGGAACTGCAGAAATAAAATAAAAGTACAACGGTTAAACATAGTACGAGGGTGGTCCCGCTCCCATAAGTACCCGGCCTGACCTAGAGATGGCGATAGTTGTTTGAAAAATATTACTGTATTAGAAAGTACACAATCTATAAAGCATATGTTTCAAGTTTGAAGACGCCACGTTGTTTAGTATTTGTTGGGCAGCCAGCAATTGTGAACGTTTTCAGAGAATTTGTAAAAATGGAGAAAATTGGTCATCGTTGCGTGATACAGTACTTTTATTTGAAGTCCAACTGATATAAAAGCTGAACTGTATTCTATTCTAGGTGAGTCTAATCCTTCGATTACGACAGTGAAATATTAGGTAGTAGAGCTTAAACGAGGCCGTACGAGCGCCAAGGTGAGCATCGCAGTGATCGACCAAATGATTTGATGACTCCAGAAAAGAAGAAAATCCACAAAGCGGTAATGGTTGATCGTCGACTGAAAATGCGCGAGCTAGCAGACATAGAAGGCATTTCAAAAAGTGGTGTACATCGCATATTATCTGAAAATTTGGACATGAGAAAGCTGTGTGCAAGATGGGTGCCGCGTTTCCTCACACTCGAGCAAAAACAGTGTCGTGAAGATGTTTCAGTTGAGTGTTTAGTGAAGTTTCACAGCAACGAAGCAGAATTTTTGCGTCATTCCATAACCATGGATGAAACGTGGGTCCATTACTTCACACCCGAGACAAAAGAACAATCAAAACAATGGACTTAAAAAGGAGAACCAGCGCCAAAGAAGGCCAAGGCCGTTTCTTATGCAGGCAAGATCATGGCATCGGTTTTTTGGTATGCGCGTGGAATAAACTATCAACGGCGAGTATTATTCGAACTTATTGCAACGTTTGAGCGAAGAAATCAAGCAAAAACGACCACATTTGGATAAGAAGATAGTGTTGTTTCATCAAGACAATGCACCAGCTCACAAATCCTTTATTGCAATGGCCAAAATTAATGAATTAAAGTTTGAGTTGCTACCTCATATACCCTATTCGCCAGATTTAGCCCCCTCGGATTATTTTCTGCTCCCAAACTTAAGGAAATGACTCAGTGGTCAAAGATATTTCAACGATGAAGAAGTGACGTCGGCAGTTAATGGCTATTTTGAGGAGCAAGACAGTTCTTATTATAAAAAGGGTATAGAACTTATTGAACATCGCTGGAAAAAGTGTATAGAGCTGAAAGGAAATTATGTCGAAAAATAAATATATTTCTTTCCAAACTGTGTTTTCTGTATTGGATTGGATATTTCTGGGACCACCCTCGTACTGGTAATGTGATAGTTTGGGGAAGGAACACAGTTGCCTAATACACTAGAAATGTACAAAATTGATACACATATACGACAATTTTTATACACAGCCATGCAATCCTGAAGAACCGCAATTTATCTAACGAAACCACATAGTAATGGGATTGAAATGAATAGAGGAGTAGTTCAGGGAGATTCCCTCAGTGCAGTATGGTTTTGTTCATGCCTTAACCGTCTGACAAATATATTAAATAACATAATATGCGGATCAGAATCAAACATCAAAGCATCCAATTATTTATTATTATCAAAATATATAGTTTCAAGACACCATATACGGCACAGGCGACACAAGATACACAAGATCTCATATGGAGCAACCCCACTAGCCGAACTAATATAAAATATTAACAAACTGTTAAACAAACTAGTTATTTAAGGAATATATATAACTATTATACATAAGTTTACGGCAAAATGTAATTAAATAAGAAAATGTTATCAATTACAATAACACAAATAGAAATGTTATTATTTATTTTCATTTCTACTTTATTTGCTCCCTGTCCCTCCCCAAGAACTATTCCACCATTAGGCGCGCATTTCAAACGTTTTATTGAACTTAAAGACTCAAATACACATAACCATTAAAATTGATGTAATTTAAAATTGAATTCAAAGTTAATCATCGCTAAAAGTCAGTAAATACCAGCACTACAATTCGGAAACATTTTGTCTACGTTTCATCCTTTGTAAAATGTTAATATATGTCCTTATTTGAGGTTACAAGTGCATTTTAACTTTCCATTTGTCTCTTTAAAGATGTGTACACGTTTTGTACTTCACGAATTCGTTTGTATCACAACAAACGTTTCAGGATAGCAATTATTCAATTGAAAGCCATGGCCCATATTACTTTAGAACACGTGCTTCAAAACGTAACAGAATACCAAATGCGAATGTTTATTAGCAATGTTATTACTTGTTTTGCATACGAAATAAGTCGTTATTTTTTTTTAGAGTTACTAAGCAATTAATGCTAAGTGATTTCATTTTTTATTTGCCACGTTTCAATATTTTAGAATAACTTTTTATAAGTATCTAGGCATTACAAGCATTTTTCATCATCAACCGTATTTATACAGTTCCAAACTAAATGGAATTTAGCAATATTCGGGATTGATAAAAATTCGAAATCAAAGTACACCGTCGAATTGAACGATGCAAAAAATTTTTAAGGAATAATAATGACAATAAAATATAATGTAATTCTAAGAACTACAATCGCGAAAACACATAATTAAATAACCTTTTATGAAATGAGAAGTGCATATAATTTCATCAATTTAAAGAAACTACAGAACATATAACAAAGGTGTAAACTACTTGTTGGAAAGTATAGCGTGTTTCAAAAAGAATATACGTATTACAAAGTATTATTTTGTCCAAACTATCGATCGCTGTGACTCGGCTCGGCTATTGGAGAAACAAATACATAGTCTACTCTATTTAATAGCCGCCAGATATCAGTTGTCTTCTGTTTTTCTTGGTAACCGTCATATGTTTAAAATGGTTACTCCGCAACAGAAATCATTGTGTCCTCGAGTTTACAAAGTGCAATTCCGTGATTACAGTGCAAAGACGTTTCAGGTTGTGCTATCAAATTGATCCTCCGAATGGGTGGAACATTCGCAGGTGGTACCGACAGTCTGTAGGTACAGGATGTGTATGTAAAGGAAAGAGTGTTGGCCGCCCTCGTGTTTCTGAAGAAAATGTTGCACGAATTCAAACTGCTTTCCAACGTAATCCTTCAAAATCAACTCTTCGTGTCAGTCGGGAGTTACAACTGCCTACAACAACAATTTGGCGTGTTTTGAGACGACGGTTGGTTATGAAGCCGAACAAGTTACAGTTGTTACAAGCTCTGCGTCCTGACGACAAACGGAAACGTGTGGCGTTCTGTAACGAGATTTATGATGCTACTGACAATGATAACACTTTAGCACAACGCGTCGTGTTCAGTGATGAAGCGACTTTCAATGTTAGTAGTCTGGTAAACAAACACAATGTTAGGATTTGTGGTCTGCAGAACCCACATGCAGCCATTGAACATGTAGAGATTCGCCTAAAATCAATGTGTTTTGTGCGATATCCCGATCATCTGTTTACAGCGCGTTCTTCTTTGATGGAAACACGGTTAACGATCAGCAGTATCTCATTATGTTACAAAACTGATTGTTTTCGAGGCTGCACGAAGACAACTGCATTTTTCAACAAGACGGGGCACCCCCTCACTGGAGTCGCCAAGTGCGTGAATATCTGAATGAAACTCTACCGAACCGTTGGATTGGTCGCCAAGGAGCTGGCGACTTAGCATGTCTCAGCTGGACTCCACGGTCACCGGATTTAACACTCTGTGACTTCTGCCTGTGGGGTTTAGTTAAAGACATCGTTTATGTACCACCACACCCGCAGAACCTGGAAGAGTTGAAGAACCCCATCCGTACTGCCATAACATCAGTGACGAAGGACATACTTGCCAGAGTGTGTCGCTGATGGAGGACATATTAAACATCTGTAATCTGAACTTGACAGGTTCGTAAATATGTGTGTAAAGTTTTATATTCGTATGTCTTAAAGTTTAATAAACATGTGCATTCGAAATACGTATATTCATTTTAAAACACCCTGTATTATGCAGATAGACACAATATTGCAGCAAAAATCATACACCAAAAACATGCATTCAAAGATTAACTCGTAAAAACTAGCACGGTATATTACAAATATGCCATAGAAAATATAAAAATGAATACAAACAATACTTGGACAGGATAATACATGCAGACAGGTAAATTACTAGTGACAGGTCAGACATTACACTTACTGATAAAAAACTTAAATAATAAACATTGCGATACCAAAGAATACAAACATTACACAAAAAGAACAAGTAAAATATACACACGCAATCGAACTAAAATAGTTTTGAATCAACAGTATAGACTGTGTCTTCATCACACACAAACTCTTGAAATAAGTCCACGTACACATACAAATATGCAAAAAGCAGCCATTAAAAAAGTCAGTTCAGTTAGAAAATTTCTCAATCAACAATAGAAGATCTCAAAACCTAACATTCGTCATTTGATCAACACAATCGCAGCTATACTGCCCTTTAAATGGATATTCAAAACTTGTAGTAAGTACCGTTTTGTGATGAATAATAAAACAAAATCAAAAACAACAATATCAGCCGTGTACAGTCTGAATTCAAGCCCATACATATGTCGATTTAGTAAAAAAACTTCCCGGCGTTAGAGTGAGAAATTGCGAGAAATCTACAGCATAATAATAATATTGTATTAATTCACGCCTTCATATTTCCCAACAGTATAACGTTGGGTGTACAGAGGGTGTACCTGACTATGAGTTATTACAACGCGCGCGCTCGTGGTGCGATTTAAGGTCTTTGCCTGTCAGGGTTCGCTTAAACGGAAAAGGGAATTTCGAAAAACATCATCATCGTTCAACTATTACCTAGGGGACGACAAAAGATATAGATTTTCAGCTTGGATGAGCGTAACCAAAGTGTTATGATATGTAAGTGGGCATCAAAGAATCAGCACTTTTGAAGTAAATTTACGAGATTATGGCCCAAGTCCGAGACCATTTTTGGCTTAAAGGCTGGGAATATTCCTGGAATGAGAACAGACAGTTCCGGTTTCGCCCCATGATTTGTTCGTACCTGTTTGCGGGTACCGAACATTGCTCAGCAAAATCTAACGCGCGAATATAGAAGAGATAGTGTATATTCAAAGGGATCTTGAACAAAATATAGTTAAAACTATACTTTCTCTAATACTAGATGACATAATATACATATGATAACTATAATTAATGAACTAATAGATTTGTTTCTTCACAATCGTCGCCTACTACAAGAAGACACGCGCAACTACAAAAAAAAACTGAACTCCGTCCTAATACAACAGCCAAACTTATATTAGCTCGATTAAATAAGACAGCAGTTGCTTTTTGTTAGAAAATAAAACTCTATGGAACAAATGAAACACGAAATTTGCAAAATAGTCGTTTCACAAATACGAAAACTTTAAAAACAGTTACCTGACAACTTATTGTTTAACACTAATGCTTAATTTTAACAACAAATACGACACAAAGCAGTCATTGAAACGTTATTAATTACACGTGTGTGATAAATGACTTAATTTTTTTAAATCTTAATTAGCTCTGTTTAGTGGTCGACGCAATTTTAACGTGCTTTCAATTTGGACTTGCGTTCAAGGTGAACTGGTGATCATTATAATATCTGGAAAACGTGATAATATATATAACTTATCTTTGAACACGCAAATTTTTTGTGAAAATTTCAGAATAAGTTGTTTTGCTAAAATTTCACTTTGACTTATATCGTATGTATAGAAATAGAAGTCAATAGTCTGAAGAATTTATCAAAATATTTTACTTAATTGGTGGTGCATATGAAATGCCAGATTTAATAATTCAAACTTAAAACTATGTAAAAACGATTTCCATATTCAAAAACATAAACATATTACTTATTTTACGAACTTCTTGCGCTTTCTCAGACCCTCACACTATCATGATTTTATATCATACATACGTCCGTTCAAGGCTGGAATACGTCTCTTTGGTGTGGTGTTCTTACTACGACGTGGATAGACCTAGTGTTGTAAAAGTACAGCGAAAGTTTCTGTGTTACTTCGTGGATGGGATATACCTTCCCAGAGGTATCGATTATAATACATTACTTGCTAGAGTTGAAACAGTTTCCCTCGAGTGCAGGCGTGGGTTGGTTCGGTAAAATTTTTTGTACAATTTGATGCACAATAAGATTGACTGTCAACAACTTCTCTCTCAACTTAACTTCCTGGTACCCAGACCATCTACTCGTTCAAGTGGCACCTTTTACATACCAGTTGCCAGGACTTATATCGTTGACAATTCATTATTATACACAATGTTCCGTACTGTGGACTAGGTTGCTGTTCATTGTATTCACCATGACACTCTATTGATTCGTGGATAGCCTCAAAAGACGAATACTTCTACCGTGGCGGTATTCGAGCTCTGCCAGAAAGATGGGAAAAAGTTGTCGCTAGCGATGGGCAATATTTTGAATGATTCATTTGTAAACATTTCTTCACAATAAAGTTGCATTTTCATCAAAAAAAATAGCGAGAACTTAGTTGCGCACCTAATAGAAAAGTCAGTCAAGCTTCGAGTCATTTAGACTTATAGTTTACGATTTCAGAATTAATAAATTAAAATTTAAATGAATTTCAATGACCATTAAATAAAAAGGTGGTACCAATACTATTTCCTTGTATTCCTCTTAAGGTTTATAATCGAATAAATTTACGCGCATAATTTGAATAAAATGCGTGATGATGTAAATATAATTTCGCCAGTCAATTTAAATAAGGAAAATTGTGAAACTCTTTACAAGCGTAACATAATCCATCGTAAATATTATGCGAAGCATGTTTCAACGTAATCATTATTAGACTTTGAATATGACGATAAATAAATCACAATGTCCTTGATAAGCTTTGTGTTAAATAAAATATACCGGAAAACAGGAAAAATCAATACAAGTACAGTCTGGAAGATAATTCAGTACGTCGTCAATCAAAGTAATTTTATAGCAGATAGTTAATAGTCGCATCGCATTTAGCAAACTTTCATAACGAACTAGTAGCTTTTATACATAGGTGATGTTTTTTTTTTAGTATACAGAGATGTTGAACTAGAAATTTTTCGAAATTAAGACAGAATTAATAATTTTTTTCTACTCCCTATTTTAAAAAAATAATAATAGAATAAATACATAATATAAGACACGCAAATATTTCTATATTGTAACTACGACGCTTTTAAACAAGAAGGGGAATGCATTAACAGGGTTCAACTTGTACAGCGCTTCGGTGCAGCGACTGCGCGAACCGCCACTGCTTAAAGGTATAAAAGTGCGATCTCAACTTTGTATTTTAATAAAACACAAAATAATTGAGACACTGGGCTGAAATTTATTCAAGGTGCAGTACACATGTTACAATAAACTGTGGAATTCGATCTCGATCATACGACCACCGTGAACACATTTGCAGCGATCGATTCTTTGGGCCAATTTTCCACCACTTCTTCACACATATCAGTCGAAACGGCAATTTCGCGTTCGATATTGTCCCTGAGCTTCTCTAACGTTGTTGGCTTGTTGGTATAAAACAATGACTTAACGTAACCCCATATAAAGAAATCTAACGGCGCTAAATCGCATGAGCGAGGTGGCCACTTGACCTGACTATTACTCGAGATTACACGGTTACCAAACTTCCCCTTCAATAGATTGTTTGTTTGACCAGCTGTGTGGTATGTGGCACCATTTTGTTGGAACCACATATTACTGATGACAAGTCCATCCAATTCTGGCCAAAAATAGTCTTCCGACATGGCACGATAGCGAACTTCATCGACCGTAACATGGCGATCATTTACATCGACGGAAAAATATGGTCCAATCATACCTCCGGCATGAAACCCACACCACGGGGTCACTTTTTGCGGTTGTAACGGAGTCTCTTAAAGCACACGTGGGTTTATTGCTGTGCAATAACGCATATTTTGCTTATTGACAAAGCCATTAATCCAAAAATCAGCTTCATCGCTGCAGATGATTTTTCGATGAGATTCAGGATTTTCTTCAAACTCTAGAAGAGCCCAAACGTGTTCAGTTCTTGAGGTAATTTGACCTTGTAAGGGTAGAAGCAAAGATCTTTAGCAAAATTAGCAAAATTCGCCACAAGGTGGTTCGATAGATCCCCAATTCTTGTGAACGGCGTGGAATCGTCTGATTTGACTCATTTTGAACTGAACCACTTACGACTACGATATTTTCGGTACTTCGACCAATGCGTTGTCTTACTGCCATAGAAACATCCAATAGTGAATATTTGGCTTGAATTTATCCACTATAACACGCACAACCTGTCTGGGGGATGATTATTACGACTGAAAATTGGAGGAAGCGCTCTTAAAGTTGCGACCACCTACTCAGAATTGTGGTAGTAATTTTTAATAATTTCTAAACGTTGTTCGTTCGTGAACTTTACCATGATAAAAAGGTTAACTTTGATTGACGTTTTGGGGGTTGACAGATCATGAAAAATGTTCAAAGGTGCGTTCGTATCAAAAGACAAAATTGTTATGTTCCTATTGGAAAACTTATTAGAAAAAGAAAATAATAAAACACAAGTATTTAAAAATAACATACAAAATTTTTACTCAAAAATATGGACTGAAGGCAAACAAAATATAAATAACTTATGCGTATATAAGATGCGTGACTACTTCTTAATTTCATATCTGTAGTTGCTTTGTGGATCCAATCCAACTGAGAAGCAACAGTTAGTATCATCAAAATATACGTATTTTGATCGACAACAAATCCAATCAATTTATTTCCTAAAATAATCGGAGCACTATCAATTAACAGAGTATAGTTTTGGTCCGTTGTTCCGCATCCCATTTTGTCACTGTAGTAATTTTCGGGAGAAAATTCTGCTTCACAGACTGCATCTGGAGTGGTCTGTACCCAGTGTGTTATTATCCTATCGTACGTTTCCTCGTAAGTGTAGCTACTGCAACGAGTCCTGGGTCGAGTGGGCTCCTTGGACATTTCGATTATTTTTACGCCAGTGGCGCTACCAATATGCCTTTTAATTTTAATCAAAGCCAATTCCAGTGTTGAATATGAATAATGTTCAGTTTGGAAATAGACGGTGTCGATTTGCCTCTCTAAGCCAGTGGAACAATTTAAAGATGGACTGTTCGCCACCACGTAAGCGTAAATATGTAGAGCTAGCCTGCCACAATCGTGCGTTATTAATACCCAGTTAGGTTTAACGTAAGCGCCTAAACATTGATGACCGTATCTCTTAACGCATACATTGATTAAAAAATACGTTTCCTCCAATTCGATACATTTACTAGAGTTGTACAGTAACATAAAAACAAGTAGACTTTCAAAAAGATGCCATTTTGACATTTTTTTTGACGTAAAATGTACGAAATGAAACGAACTATTCTAAATTACCAACTCTAAAATCCCCACTTGCAGTTACAACATATTAAATTCGTATTAATTTGACAAATTTAATGTCAAATGATTGATTGGATGGTTTTACAATCAGAAAATTTTTTTGTAAAACTGATGCTATCTACAGAAGGACTGACAGATAAATTTTATATCGTTATTGATTTGATTATGAAAATGATTTAAGCACCTTTGGCCTGCAGTAATATTATCAAAGTAATTATTTCAAATAATTATATTTAACTATAGCAGTAGGAATCATACAAAGGGTACTAGAAAAGTTATGCAATATGACGCAACAATGAATCGTAGGAAGCTGCTTGTTGCTGCATGTTGAGACATGCTCATACGTGCATAGTAGCCGCCGCGCCATGTCGATGGGCTCAGTTATTCATTAGCGGTGAAAATGTAAAGTGCTTGTGATGGCATCGTGGTCACGAAATGAGGTAAGGGCAGTTTTGCGTTATAATTTCGTGCGTGGTTTAAACATAGACCAGTGCTTCGAAGAAATAACTCTTGCACTAGATGATGTTTGTTCGCGTCACACAACGATATTCAGGTGGTATAGAGAATTCCAAAGGGAAAATTTAACTGTGGAGGATGCTGAGAGGAGGCCACGAATGTCAGTTACGCAGGAAAACGTTACTACTGTGAGGAAAATGCTTGACGAAGACAGGCGAGTGACCTACCAACAGATAGAGGGTACCTCAGGCCTAAATACACCAGCAATTCGTTCGATTTGGCATGATCATTTGCACGCGAAGAAACTTTATTCTCTCTGGATGCCGCATTGACTGACTGAAGAGCAGATGACACGACGTGTGACTTGGTACCGGGAGATACTTAAAAAAGTTTAATAAGGGACAATCTCGGTATGCGAACAACATCGTGACAGGTGACAAGGCTTGGCTGTACTATTGCGATGTGCCGACCAAAGCTCAAAACAAAGTTTAGGTCTTTGATGATGAGAACACACTCGTAGTTGTCAGAAAATCCCGATCTGTAAAGAAGAAAATGGTAGCTGTATTTTTCAAATCGAGTGGAATTGTGAAACGCGTCGTTTTGGACACACAGAAGACAGTCACAGCTAAGTGATATACTGAACAGCGCCTGCCCACAATCATTGGATCTATGAAGAACCTGCGGCCAAAGTCAAGAATGGCCACCTGGTTCCTCCATCACGATAATGCTCCAGCTCACCGCGCCAAAGCCTGCACCGAATATTTGACCACGACAGGATTGAAACTTCTCGAGCATCCTCCTACAGTCCAGATCTTGCTCCCTGCGACTTTGCACTGTTCCCCCATGTAAAAATGAAGCTAAAAGGGAGGTGGTTTTCCAATAATGAGGACCTTCTGCGGGCTTGGGACAACGAGTGTGCTTTACTCCCTAGGGAAACTTGGCAGAACTGGTTTAAAGATTGGTTTCGGAGGATGGAGAGGTGTATTGAGTGTAGAGGAAATTACTTTGAGAAAATTAAATAAAGAAAGCTGTATTGCAAAACTTTCCTAGTACCCTTTGTACATCTTCAATTCTAAGCTGAGTTAGACTATGTATATAGCAACTGGGTAGACATTTTGAACAACTAATTAAAGAAAGCGTCTTCTTTTTAGATGAGTTTCGAGACTTTTTGCACCGGTGCATAGTACCTGCATTAGTAGGATTATCTAAAACTGCAAATGCTTGTAGCTCAATTACCATAGTTATTTCCTACTTATATCACATTTTAAAAATGTTTTCTTGTATTACGTATTAGTTACTGTCGTTAACTTCGCCATCACAGTCATATTGAGTGACGAGTCACGACCGAAAATGGTTACAGAATCCAGCAAGTTTGTGAGACGAACACCTTCGCAAAGTAGTCATAGCCATACATAACTGGGGCTGAAACAAAAATTCTGTACTTTGTCGAAGAAGCAATGAACCAGTATCAATATCAAAACGTAATAGAAACTGTCCTGGTGTCCTTTATTACTTTTCCAGATGTAAAGGGAAATCCTTAAGTTTTTCCATGTTCATGCAAGATGATACAACGAAATCTGTACAGAATGTATTTCGCTATTTCAGTATAGCAGTATTGCACAGGTTTGAAAATTCACCGGACCTCAATCAAGAATGTTTGGAGTATTCTTAAATCTATTGCTCACTTTTTTTGTTTTAAAAGAAAATATAGAAACAGCTTGGACAGAAAACAGAAAGTTGCAAGAGACCCTGTAAGCTTGTATCGACAGCAATTCGAGCTATCATTCAAGTTAAGGAAGGTTTGATCAAATGTCGTAACAAATACATCGTATTGTTATAAATATGTTTTCAAATCTATATTCACATGTAGAATGTAGAAGTACGAGGGAGCGTTTTTATATTCGCGGAATGGGGGACAAGGGGTGGAAATAAAAAAAACAAATTATTTTTCTTTTTCAATATATTCACCTGCAAGACGGATACATTTTTCACATCTTTCAATTAATTTATTTATACCCTCATAAAAAAATGATTTCTCTTTATCTGCAAAATACGCCAAATTGCCTCCTTGACTTCATCATCGGCAGTAAATTTTTTACCCCGCAGCTCTTTTTTCATTTTCGGAAACAGGTAATAATCACTCGAGGCCAGGTCTGGGCTGTAGGGTGGGTGATTCACAATTTCGAAGCCCACCTTATGCAGGGCAGCTAACGCAATGCGGCTCTTGTGGACGGGCGCGTTGTCGTGCAAAAGTAGAACACCTTTTGTCAATTTTCCCCGTCTTTTCTCTTTAATGGCTTCTTTTAGTCGCTCTAATATTGAAGCGTAATATTCTCCGGTTATAGAAACACCTTTATCTTTATAATCAATCAACAATATTCCTTCCGAGTCTCAAAATACCGTTGCCATGAGTTTACCAGCTGATTGTGACACTTTAAATTTCTTGGGAGGTGCTGTGCCCTTTTTATGACACTGCATGGAGTCTTGTTTGGACTCAGGTTCATAATGATGAACCCAAGTTTCGTCTCCAGTAACAATTCCACTCAATACACCATCCTTGTCTTCATTACAAAGGCCAAAAATGCACGCGAACACTCTACGCGCTGTTGTTTTTGCGGCGGCGTGAGCATTCTCGGCACCCATCTTGCGCTGACCTTAGACATGCCGAGATGATCGTGTAGGATTTTAAAAATTGTTGTATCGGATACTCCAACCATTTCTGCGAGTTGTTTCTTCTTTAGTCGAGCATCTTCGAGTACAATTTGTTCAAATTTTTGGATAAGTGCTGGCGTGGTCACCTCAATGCTCCTGCCCGGCCTCGGGTCGTCTTCAAGGGATTCCCTTCCTTGCTTAAATAAACTATGCCACTTGTACACCATGGCTTTTCCTGGACAAGAGTCGCCGTAAACCAATGACATCTCATTCATTATGGTCGCGACTGATTTTCCTTGCCTGGTAAGGAACTTTATGACGGCACGATATTCGATTTTTTCCATATTTCACTTTTCACTCCTGATTATGTTACTTGGTTGACGATAGCTCAAAGACTAACTGTCTAATAACAATGAAACTTCGTATTTATACTAATCATGAGTCGCTGCACAGGCCACGCCCCCAATGCGCCTACTCACCCCTCTACAACCCGCTCATTCCGCGAATATAAAAACGCTCCCTCGTATACGTTGTAATTTAATGTGTTTGGATTTTACTTCGTTAAAACTTTAAAATTGTAAGGTGGATTAATTTAATAACCAGGTACTGTACATATAGGAAGGAATGCCGAAATGTAGGACATAAAGGAACGACAAATAAATTGAATAAAGCACTGACTGATGTCGAAGTAGGATATGACCTAAAAGATTAATGAATGAAATAATAATAAAAGAGACAATTCTAGAAGTCTTATAAATAAGAACTATCGCAGCAATATTCAAAAACGGAGAGCTAGAAACGCCATAATGATATTCTTGTCCTACTCAAAACTAGCTAAAATTTTCGCCAAAAATTTTGGGAAAGCGGCTTAGAGACAAATTAAAAAATATTCCTTAAGACTTTGTTATACTCGATGGAGGAACGCGGGATGCTATAATTAATATAAAACAATTAACAGAAAACGAAATACGCAATGAATTAAAATTACAAATACATTTCCTAGAATTAAAAAAAATTCTTTTACAGAATAACAATATTTGGAAAATATCAAAAAAGTAAGAAGTATATAACAAAACATAAAACTTTAAAAATATTTGCGATATACTACTGTGGGCAAAAAATAGTAAGATTTTTTAATTTAAATTTCGCGCGAAAACCCATTCGTCGAAATATTTTTTTCTAGGTTGGTATGACTGTCAGTGACATCTGTGCCAAATGTCACATCAAAATAATCATTAGTGTCTAGTATACGCTTGTCTTTCTGAAGTACAAAAAGTGCATTCGGCGATTTTTACAATGAATGAAATTATTCAACAAAGTTCCATTAAATTTTGTGTACGGGATCAAATTTCTGGTGCCGAAACGTTCAGAAAGTTGCAAAAAGCCTTCGGTGATAATTGTTTGTCGCGAGCAGGTGTTTTTGATTGATACAAATTATTCAAAGAGGGTCGAGAACGCGTTGATGCCAAACCACGTCCAGGACGGCCATCAACATCAACCGTATTCGCCTGATTTAGCTCCGTGTGACTTCTGGCTATTCAGCAAACTCAAACGACCGCTCCGGGGAAACCGTTTTGAGTCAATTGAAGACATTAAACGTGAATCGCTACGCGCATTGAAGGCTATTCCAGAAATTGACTTTAACAACTGTTTCGAGAATTGGAAGAAACGTTGGCACAAGTGTATTGGAGCCAGGGGGGATTACTTTGGGGGGGGGACGAAATAGATTTGGAAGAATAAATTAAGAATTTAAAAATTATGAACAAAGTCTTACTATTTTTTGCCCACAGTGGTATAAGACAGTACGACAAGGGGGCATACGTGGAATGTCTTTTAAGTTTTGCATAGTAGGACATAAAGGGCGTCACTAATCAAATGTCAGTACTCAAAATTAACCTCCATCTTTAGTTAACCTAAATCCAAAGTTTCAGTGCGAAACGTGAAGTGTTATAGCTACAACGAACTATCAAAGTTGAGTTAGTTGAAAAATGGCATTAAACCAAGAACATTTTTGCGGAATAATTTTTTTTATAATTTTTGAAGACAATTATCTCAACAAGAATGCCTCGCCGAGTTGCTTTCTGTTTTCGGCAATGAAGCATCACATCAGTCAACAATTTCTCGTTGGTATAGAGAATTCAAACGTGGACGGATTAGTTTTAGAGGCGATCGAAGATCAGGTTCACCAAAAATGGCAGTCACTCAGGAAAACGTCGATGCTGTGCGCAAGATCAACGAAGATCGACATGTGACATATCGCCAGATTGAAGCATTGGGGATTTCGAAGACCTCAATTCATAAAATTTTGAATAAAGGATTGTGTGTAAAAAAAATGAGTTTCTCGTTGGATACCGTGTCTGTTGACTTAAGGACAGAAAGTTAGAGTGAATTAGTGTCTAAAAACTCTAGATCGCTTCAACTCCGGAAACTTTGAAAACGTGTACATTGTCAGTGGTAATGAAAATTGAATTTACTCATATGAGTCAGACAATAAACGCCAGCCATCTGTTTGGGTGTTCCGAGATAAAGAAAAGCCGACAAAAGTCATCCGTTCTCAAAGTGTCTCCAAAAAAATGGTCGCTACATTTGTCTCGAAAGCAGGTCATGTAGCAACAATTCATTTACAAGATCAAAAAACTGTTACTGACGATTGGTATACAACCATTTGTTGAATCATCCTTCACCAAGACAATGCGAGATCGCACACAGTCCGCAAGGCAATTGAATTTGTAACGCAACAAAATGTCGAATTGTTGAATCCTCCTCCATACAGTCCGGATCTAAATCCCAACGATTTTTTACCTTTCCGAAAATCAAGAATAGACTGCGCGGTTAAAGGTTCCAGTCGTTAGAATGAGCAATTGATGCCTTCAAAGATGCGATTTTGACTGTACCAACGAATGAGTGGAACAACTGCTTCCAGAGTTAGTTCGAGCGCATGCAAAAGTGCATTAATCTTCGTGGAGAATATTTCGAAAAACAATGTTTTTAAAAGCTATCTACTGTTTTATTCCAGTTTGACAAGTAAAACTTTAAAGAGAACCCACGTATATGCCCAATATATCAGTGACTGATTTTAAAGCGAAAACATACAAAACCAATCGTGACCTGTGAACGAAGACACTGTATAGGTCTCGACAGAGCACGTGTTAAAAAAACATCGTTTAAGCAGTTTCGTTTGTTATATGCACATATTCATTAGAACCTACTTATCAATTCAAATTATTTCAGGTTAAAAAACATATTTAATCCAAAACAATTCAAAATTATGCGGCTTCAAGGCAATAAATATTAATGCTTGGTTATAACATCATGAATTACTATGAGATTCGACGATTAAAAACGTCTGACGAGAACAAATTTACAAATTTACTGAAAACATATTAATCTTCGGCAGTTCAATTCAAATGTTGACCCTGAATTGAAATAATGATAAATAAAACGTCTGCATATCACCCATGGTCTTTTAAAGATTTATGAATAAATGCAAGAATTCACTAAAGTACAGTCGTGATAAAGAGAACATAAATATATTAATGACTTTTGTTTAAGTATACAGCAGAATATATTTGTAATATAGCACTATTTTGAATGATATATTTTTGAACCCGGTTTGTTGAAATCGACCAAAAAAAATAAACACGATCTAATACTATTAACTAAGCCTGCAGAAACGAGTACGCACTCATTGGCGGCAATGATATACGTACGAGGATAATTTGACAAGTAGTGAGAATGACACATAGGTGGCGCTATAATTGGTAAAACAAATGCACAGTAATTTAGGTTGCCTATTTACATGTTTACATTTCGATATTTAGTTAAATCGGTTGATTGGTTTATTTTTGACAGCTGATTGAAAAAGAAGCAACACGTTGTTTTGTTAAAATGGAAAAAGCAGAGTATCGTGCGGTGACTAAATACTTCGTAATTAAGGGTATGAAAGCTACCGAAATAAAAGATGAGTTACAGGAAATATTAGGTGAATCTGCTCCATCATCCGCCACAATAAGTAGATGGGTAAATGCATTTAAACGTGGTAGAACAAGCTGTGTTGATGAAGCGCGCTCTGGAGCACCCACAATCGTGACTTCTAAGGTAATGATTATAAAAATCCATGATATTATTACGCAAAATCGACGACTCAAAGTGCGAGAGATAGCAGACATGGTAAACATTTCAACAGAATGCGTACACCACATTTTAACGAAAGAATTGGGCCTTTCCAAGCTTTCGGCAAGATGGGTGCCGCGATTGCTTACGACTGATTAAAAGTTCACTTGCTTGCGCATTTCCAATGAGTGTTTGTAGCTTTATAAGCGGAATCCGGTTGATTTTTGTAGGCGATTTGTTACTTGCGATGAAACTTGGATACACTACAGTACACCCGAAACTAAACAACAGTCGAAACAATGGTTAGAACGTGGTTCTGCACCTCCAAAGAAAGCGAAAACCACTTTATCGGCAAACAAGGTGATAGCATCAATTTTTTAGGATTCAAAGGGTATTTTGCTCATTGATTACCTTCAGAAAGGTGCCACAATAAACGGACAATATTATGCAGAACTTCTACAAAAAGTTCTACAAAATGTTGAGATTCGTGCTAATCGGCCAGGAATGGCAAAGAAAAAGATTCTGTTTCACCAAGACAACGCTCCCTCGCATACCAGCACAGTTGCGATATCCAAAATCCACGAGTTGCATTTCCAATTAGTATCGCATGCACCTTATTCGCCGGATCTAGCCCCTTCCGACTTCCACCTTTTTCCAAAATTGAAAACGGCACTAGGTGGAAAGAAATTTTCGTCTAACGACGAGCTTATCATCTTCGTAAATGAGTATTTTGCAAGCCTTCCGGGATCGCATTTTAGACATGGCATAAGGGCATTGGAGCACCGTTGGAATAAATGTGTTGCTCTTTTAGGAGAATATATTGAAAAATAAAAATTATTTTGTATTTAAAAAATTCGTTTTTCTTTTACATTTTCACTACTTGTCAAACTACCCTCGTAAGTGCCTTTTTGCATACAAAAGAAAAGAATGCAACGCATAAAGAATATTAAAGGATAATAAAATGAACATAGCAGATTAAACTAAAATTCCCATAAATTCGTACCTGTTAAAGATACGGATTCTACTCCATTGTTATTTGAACCAGCACAGTTGCAATAGGAAACCGTTTTGAGTCAATTCAAGACATTAAACGTGAATCGCTACGCGCATTGAAGGCTATTCCTGAAATTGACTTTAACAACTGTTTCGAGAATTGGAAGAAACGTTGGCACAAGTGTATTGGGGCCAGGGGGGATTACTTTGAGGGGGACGAAATAGATTTGGAAGAATAAATTAAGAATTTAAAAATTATGAACAAAGTCTTACTATTTTTTGCCCACAGTAGTATATATTAAGTATCGGTACGTTTAGTGTTAAAATGATGGAGAATTAAATTTTTTGATGCTACGTTTACTAAATGGTATTGAAAAATGAGAGATAAAAGCTCCAGAATAACTTCAGAGGAATTAAATTTCATTAATTTACTTTTTTTTACTGTGAAAATAGTGTTTTCTATTTTATTATAATTATCAACGCTTCTCGAATTGCTGACGTAAATGGCAACTATATTGTTAAGTTTACAGTATAACTACTAGACATGAAGAAAAATTATTGCATTGTATAATACCAGAGCAGATTCCGATTACAAATTGGTATAATTTTACACATACTGTGCGATAAATATATTTAATTAAATCAGTATAAGGTTAACTTGTACATGTTAACCTTACAGTATACGAAATGTTCCCATCATAAGACTTGTTGTAATTAACTTTTATTAGTTCCTCAGATACTATGTTCTACATATTTTACTATACGAGTGTCTTCTGGTATTATTCTCAATTGAATATCATCAATTAAGGCACTTAAATATTGTTAAATATAACTCACAGTATATTAAGAAACTACTTATAGGTGTACGCATGCACGTATTACTAAAGAAACTTTCTATTAAATGTTATATCCATTACAGATATTAATTCACTATTTTAAATATTGTTTTACAGAATAATCACATGTTATTCATTCTCATTGTATCAAAACAGAGCAAATTTAAATCACATTTATTGTATTCTTACTGAATATTAAATGTAATATAAATTTACACGATAAAAAATATGAAATTTGTCCTGAATATATAAAAATGTATGTCGGCGTCAAAAGATATTTAAGCAAACATAGAATGATACATTTGAGAACATAAACATAGCAAAACATATTGCACTATCATCTGATAAGTTTAATGTTTTTCAATAGTTGCAATAAACGTGAGTTTCGTCATAAAAATCATTGTTTTTTTAGCAGAAAATAAGCAGATGAAAACATGTATGAACTTTAAAATTACTTCATTATATATAATAAAAGTCAAATAGAAATCTTCATTTATATATGTTTTATAATACTAAATTTCGCAATTTTCTCCTATCTGAATTATACTTCATTCAGCGAAAATTATTATTTTTTTATGATGTTTAGAATATACGCACGAAGCCGAGAAAGTTAAAAATTAATAAAAAAAATAATACACATATATTACCTATTTATATTAATCATGAACAATCAATAATATATATAAATATATACATATGCATCTCTTAGTGTCAAAATCCATAATTTTAAATATTACTAGCAATTAAAAAAGGCGGTGATACAAAAATATTAATTTCGAACCGTTTTGGTTCCAGTAATCAAAACACTGTTACAATAACGATGACGTTAAAGAGTCTACCTATCAATAAACATGTCAATTTGTACACAAGGAAATGGAAGAAAAAAACTTACATGAATTAAATAGCATAAAGCCAAGAATCCGCAAAAATATAACCTTGACATTTTTTTTCTTCCAGGTGTGCTTTAAATAGTCCAGACAACGTTTTTATTAAATATTCTTCAAAAATAAATAAATATATAAACAAGTTAGGTACTGAATTTCTTCCACGAAATTATATCAGTCTTTGATTATACTTATCACAAATAATTTTACTATTTACTGATTTATATCACATAAAAAACAATAATTATTAACTTAAATCATTATAAACCGTCATGGATTTGACAAAATACATCCAACAAACTTCTACACCTCAGATTAACTAAAAATCATCAGACTTTGGGAAGCCTATAGAAATGACATTTACGTCATGTTTCTAGCGCATGAGCAATCGTACTATTTACTTTAAAACTCATTTTGAATATAATAAGAAAATTATGTGTTCTGTTATTATTTTGAAATGTAATATTAAATTTGTATATTATCTCTGGTTTTTATATTTATGAAACAATGTGTTTTATCTCCAAAAAAATGTTATATTTACAAATAGTCACGTATTATATAAATATATTAAAAAGTTTAACATTCTATTTCATTTTATATTTTTAAGCAAAATATTTATATCAAATACATATATTATTTTTATATTTCGTCCAAAATTTAATTAAGTAAATTTTCAAATTATTTAGAACATTTTAGAACGCACTATTTTTAAAATTATTAAAAAGTATATTACTCTTTATAAATACATCAGCTCATTTTAAATAAAATGTACTAGAAATATATATATTTTTATTTTTATAGGGAAATATGCTTCATAAAGAAAATAAATAAATTTTAACCTCTTCAGTAAACGAAAGAAACGAAGCGATGATGACTTTCCAAATTCGAAATTCCCTAAATTTAGTGCTAAATATATTATGATATTATGACGTTTGATTATTTGCAACCTTTTCAAATGTCTAATTTTACATGTTTTTTTCGTTTTCTTCTGAAATAGTTTTAATGCACATCGTTAAAGAATGTATAGTAATAAAATTAAGTAAATTCTCATCAAATTTAGTTATTGTGTTTGTTTTAGTTTCATAAAATTACTAACCATAATGGACTATTTAGGTGATAATGCCGGTTTAGGCCTGACATCCGAACAAACGGATAAAGTATTACAATTCCAAGATTTGACTGGTATTGAAGACATATCTGTTTGTCGAGATGTCCTACAGAGGCACCAGTGGAACTTGGAGGTGGCTGTGCAGGAACAGCTTAATATTAGGGAAGGCAGACCATCTGTTTATGCTACGGAAGCACGCCCTCCTGCAGTCATTAGTGATCACCTAACCCAACATATATTTTATACACCACCAACAGACGGTTCGGGAAGTGGACTACGTGGTTTTATTAGAAGTATATTTAGTCTGTTTTGGACAGTTTGTTATAGTACAATTTTTGCTATTTTTCGATTGGGACATAGATTCCTTAGGGGTGATAATAGAGAATGTAAGTGATTATTAATTTTATTATAAACGAATAAATTAATGCACTATTTAAGTATTCATATACATGAACTGAATCGAAATATATTTTAAATATGCATATTCATTTATAATTAGATTGCTGCCAAAACTTGTCTGTTTTGAATTCTAAAAATAAACACTTAACTGCACAAAGCATTTTTAAAATTTAGTATAAAACTACAAGGCTTCTACGAAAAAACTCTGTCAATTAACAATAGTAAAGCATAGAAGAGTAGTGAATTATATAATTTCATATGTTCCTATCTCAAAAGTAAAATATAAGAACATTACAATGGCTTTTAAATAATCAGAACGTAATATATTATTTATTTATTTGATTAGGTTTTAATTATATCACAATAGAAACATGAAAGCAATTTTTGAAGAAATATAACACCAATACATTTTCAAATTTGCACCGCTTTTCTTCCTTTAATGTAGCTTTTATACTCTAAATAATTAAATACGTATTTTGAATATTATTTTCACATTTTAACTATTACTAAAACAAAACGGAATACACATAACCAATTCTAAAAATATACGTTTAAACATATTCTTATTTTAGATATCACTAATCCACTAGAAGATGTTAGATCATTTATTAAAACTTATGAAGAAAAATATTCAACTGTTCATCCTGTATTTTATCAGGGTACTTATTCACAAGTGTTAAATGACGCAAAGAGAGAATTAAAGTTTTTATTAGTGTATCTTCATAAAGAGGACGCCGTTGATACACCTCTCTTCTGCAGGTAATTTATTCATAAAACTTCCATGTAAATATTTAGTTTGACCTAATTCAATTATATGAAAGTAATTATAGCATTTAATAATAAATAAAAGGACCGTAAGATTGTGGATTTGATTTATACTAAGGCACATTAAAAAATTCAATTTTTTGTTGTTTGAAAGCATTCAGAAAATGTTAATGTTCATTTGTCTTGTATATCGTCTTTGTTCTTGCAGTTAAAGCGTTATAATTTAAAAATATTTAGGTTGGCAAAATTGAACAGTCAAAAAATTTGAACCAATCCCAAGTTGTGATCAGGTATATTACAAATGTCTGCTATAAATAAAGGATTACTGGTTAGTAATCTATTTCAAATTGTTTATCAAAAACCCAAGCTAATATTTCAAGGTCAAACTTAATTGATTTCTATTACGAAGCAGACGATTACGTATGCTATATACAGGTGACTCAAAATAAATCCGAAGCGAATTTATCATATACAGTCTGGTCAAAATATTAGCGCCACCTGTAAATATAACTTTTGTCATTGTATGGAAAATCAAAATCGTTTAACAAAAAATATTTATTGTAATACAAAAGTAATGCTTTTGAAGAAATTACTATTTTCTAATACCACCTTTGCTGTGATCACTGCTCGTACCCTCTTCGACGTATTTTCCACGCAGGTTTTAATTGGCTCCTTAAGTATGTGATTATTTTATCACACGTTGAATTTGATGGAGCCTGTGGTTGATTATCTTAATCACTAAGGTTAATATATAACCCCTTTCCACATTAACTTTCGTAATTCTGTATACGTATTTCGACAAATAAGTTGTCATCATCAGTAGCTAATTAAGCAATGTTGAACCTGGAGAACTACGACATTAAATACCAGTACGAAACAATTAATCTCGCACACGATCCGTACCGTTGAAAGCCAAGACGCACAATGTGCGTCTTGATTCGATTCCATATATACCTTTATTATAGCGTTTCGGAATTTTGTAATAAATTTTAGAACATTTTAGCTCCACGTTTCACGGTTTGACAGCTTTTTGCTTCTATAGGAGATAGACAAATTTATTATTCTTTGAATAATAATAATTCATGCCTGAACATCCTCCAACCCAATCCAACAGCAATTACAAGGGCCATTAGTAGATCATAAGTTATTGTGAGACTTAAGATCTTTGATTTAAACTAGAAGAGAAACTACAAAGAAAACATGTATCGAACGTTTCATACATTGAGTGCTGAAACTTTTATGACATCGACAGAATTACTCGTTGCACTGCAAGAACTACAAGCGGTAAAGTCTTGTATTGATCAGTTAAAGATACCAATATTGGAGACTATATGTTCTTCACAATTGGTCCTCTATAATCATTTATTATTCTACTCAAGCAATTGCGTGGGTTGATTCGCTCGCTCGAGGTGACTTCTATTTGTTTTCACACAACAATCTTCCTCCACGTATGTGATGTTATTGCGTGTGTGTCTCAATTTACAATTAATTTCAATATTACAAAATTGAAGAAAATAACAACACAACAACAAATAACACCATCATTTGCGAAAAATTAAACAAAATACATATATCCACGATCAAACGGTCTACTACTGTGGGCAAAAAATAGAAAGACTGTTCATAATTTTTAAATTCTTAATTTATTCTTCCAAATCTATTTCGTCCCCCTCAAAGTAATCCCCCCTGGCCCCAATACACTTGTGCCAACGTTTCTTTCAATTCTCGAAACAGTTGTTAAAGTCAATTTCAGGAATAGCCTGCGTAGCGATTCACGTTTAATGTCTTCAATTGACTCAAAACGGTTTCCCCGGAGCGGTCGTTTGAGTTTGCTGAATAGCCAGAAGTCACACGGAGCTAAATCAGGTGAATACGGTGGTTGCGGCACGATATTGGTTGAAAATTTGGCGAAACTCACGAAGAATTAATCCAGTATGCGACGGCGCATTATCGTGGTGCAAAAACCAAGAGTTGTCGGCCCATAATTCTGGCCTCTTTTCACGAATAGCATTGCGCAAACGACGCATAACACTCAAATAGTATTCTTTGTTGACAGTTTGGCCGGTCGGAAGGAATTCGGGGTGCACCACACCTCGATAATCGAAGTCAACTGTCAACATAACCTTGATTTTTGACTTGCTTTGACGTGGTTTTTTGGGCTTCGGCTCACCTTTGATACGATATTCGGCCGATTGATCGTCTGTTTCCGGGTCATAGGCGTAGATCCAAGTCTCATCTCCAGTTATGATGCCTTTCATTTTGTCTTGATAGTCGGAAAGCATTGTTTCACAGACAGATTTTGGAACAAATCGTGCTTTCACTTTTCTTAGGCCCAAATGATCTTTCAAAATGGTTTTCACTGATCCTTCCGATATTCCAACAATGCCAGTAAGGTCTCTGACTGTTAATCGTCGATTCTCAAGCACCAATTCCTTGATTCTATTGACGTGTTGATCATCAGTTGATGTTGATGGCCGTCCTGGACGTGGTTCGTCATCAACGCGTTCTCGACCCTCTTTGAATGATTTGTACCAATCAAAAACACTTGCTCGCGACAAACAATTATCACCGAAGGACTTTTGCAACATTCTGAATGTTTCGGCACCAGAAATTTGATTCCGTACACAAAATTTAATGGAACTTCTTTGTTGAATAATTTCACTCATTGTAAAAATCGCCGAGTGCATTTTTTGAACTTCCGAAAGACAAGCGTATACTAAACACTAATGATTATTTTGATGTGACATTTGGCACAGATGTCACTGACAGTCATACCAGCCTAGAAAAAAATATTTCGACGAATGGGTTTTCGCGCGAAATTTAAATTAAAAAGTCTTACTATTTTTCGCCCACAGTAGTATTTACAATTTTCAAATGTTCATTTTAACAATTACGCCTTCTTTTTAAGGGATACGCTATCGCATTCCGATGTAGTGATGTATGTAAATACGCATTTCTTTTTCTGGGGCTGTAACGTTTCTTCCAGTGAAGGAAGCAAAGTCAGTCAGCTCTATAAACCTAGCCATTTTCCATTTTTAGCCATAGTGGTATTGAGAGATGGCCGAATGACGGTAGTGAGTCGCATGGAGGGTTATTGCGAACCGGCTCTTTTCGTTCAAAGATTAACCAACGTAGTTAGGGAGTTTGATGTTAATTTAAGACAGGCAAGACAGGACAGGTAATCATCGTTCGACGTTTATTTGAACGCGCTAGTCATTTTTAATATAATTTTTTTTTATAGAATGGCGCAAAGTTTAAATAGATCCATAAGGCAACACCAAGATGAGGCTTTCTTAGAGTCGCTTAGAGCAGATCAAGAGAAAGACAGGTTGCGGGAAGAGCAGAGAACACGTTTAGAGGAGGAAAAACGAAAAAAAGAAAGGGTGAGTATTTAGAAAAAAGAACAAATATGTTATTTGTCTTGTTGTATGATTTCGAACATGTAGTATTTTGCAATTTGAGAAAATTTGAGTGCGTAATTATCTGCTGATGTTGATAACCTTTCACATTAATGTTCATATTGGGTTGGCAACTAAGTACTTTCGGTTTTTACTGATAGAGAGCGTTGCTTTATTTTTTGTATAACGTATGTTAGTGCTGTACTTTACCGTTTGTCGTGTGATACTAGTCACATTGACGTAACTTCAGAAGCAAGTAGTGCGTGATTTTTATTAAAGCTATTAGTTGTGGGTTAATTTTAAATGGAGTGCAGAAACGAACATTTTCGACATATTTTACTATTTTATTTCCGTAAAGGAAAGAAAGCTGCTGCGGCTCACAAAAAGATATGTGAAGTTTATGGTGCTAATTGCTTAACAGAGCGCACGTGTCAGAATTGGTATAAAAAATTCCGTTCTGGAGATTTTTCCCTCAAAGATGAGCAACGTTCTGGTCGGCCTACTGAAGTTGATGATGACCAAATCAAAGTCATAATTGAAGGGGATCGTCATATAACTGTTCGAGAGGTTGCGGAGAGGCTACATATATCGCACACAACAATTGAAAAACATTTAAAATGTCTTGGGCTAGTTAAGAAGCTTGATATTTGGGTACCTCACGAATTGAAAGAAATTCATTTAACACAAAGAATCAACTTTTGCGATATGCACCTTAGACGAAATGAAACCGACCATTTCTTAAAAATAATCATCACTGGTGATGAAAAATGGGTCCTCTACAGTAACATAGTTTGAAAACGATCATGGAGCAAACACGATAAACCAGCTCAAACCACATCGAAAGCTGAATTGCATCCAAAAAAGATCATGCTGTCAGTTTGGTGGGATTACAAAGGTGTTGTGTTTTTTGAGCTGCTTCCAAGGAACCAAACGATCAAATCTGATGTTTACTGTAAACAATTGATAAAACTGGATGAAGCAATCAAAGAAAAACGGCCAGAATTGTCAAATCGGAAAGGTGTAGTTTTCCACTAAGATAATGCAAGGCCTCACACATCTTTGGCAACTCGTGGGAAACTATTGGAGCTTGGCTGGGACGTGATGCCACATCCCCCATGCAGCCCTGATCTAGCACCATCTGATTACCATTTATTTCGAAGTTTGCAGAATTCTTTGAATGGTAAAACTTTCACAAATGACGATGACCTTTACTCGCACCTGGTTCAGTTTTTTGCTGATAAGGACCAGAAATTTTATGAGCGCGGAATCATGCAGCTGAAAGAAAGATGAAAAAAGGTCATTGAGCAAAATGGAAAATATATAATTGATTAAAAACTATTCTTTGTTTAAAAAAAAGTGTTTTATTTTATACTACAAAACCGAAAGTACTTAGTTGCCAACCCAATATTTTGTATACGTATTTTAACAACTTAAGTAGTCATCACCAGCAGACACTGTTTTTAATTATCTGCTGATGATGACAACTTAGTTGTCGAAACGCGAATACAGAATACGAAAATTAATGTGGAAAGATATATATCGACCTTAAGTGATTAATTTAATCAACCACAGCCTCCGTTAATCTCATGTGATTTTGCCTGCACCCCAATTTCTTATTGTCTTTTATTGCCACAATAATTAGTCGTTTCTTCAAGGATAATGTGTTATCTGTATGTATGTATTTTTTCTAGGAAGTTTTAGAAGAACTGAAACGTAAAGAAACTATAGCTAGAGATAAGGTAGAATCAGCAGCTAAAGTGCCTAATGAACCAGACGAATCACATCCGGACGCCGTTTTTCTAGTCATAAAGTTGCCTTGCGGTGCACGAATTAACAGACGCTTCTTGAAAACACATTCCCTAGAGGTACAGTAGTAAATAGTTAATCTGTCACTTAAACATCATGTATAATTAACTGACGTAGTCTGAATTAGAATAATCGACCGTTTGTTCTTCCATATTTATCATAATTAAAGGGTATTCAGCATAAAAATGCCCAAAGATAGAATAATTCTCAGCAAAGCTGCTCCATAATGAAATTTATGGCATATTAAAAGACTCGAAATTGAACTGCTTGGTGGCTTAATTGGTTTAAAGCAACCGCCCAGGAAACAGTAGATACAAATTCGAGTCCAACGTAGAAAATTTTAATAAACTTTAAATTAATAACGATGGAGTAGCAGGAACTATTAATTTTCGTAAAAAATTCTATTTAAAGGAAGTCTAGTTTGAATTTCTAACAGGTAACTGTAGGTAACTGAAACAAGTATTTAATCTGGTGACCATGAGACGTTGGCTGCCTGATCACATATTTTTAGATTTACGATTGAGGCCACAACCGATAGGCAGCGCAATAAAACCTGTTTCGTAAACCTAGTATTATTTTTTGGAAATATTCTATCAAATTGATTATGCTTGTCTACGTTTGTTTCTAGACAATTTGAATGAAATAGAGATATACACATTAATTGAGCGTATTTTGAAATGACTACATGCAGTTATGATTAGTAGAAATAGGTGTTGCCGGTGCATATTTGACATTGAACGGAGTGATTGCTTTTATAGATATATCGCCCAATTGCATATTAGTTCACACGTGTTTTTACAGTGCGTATCGTTGATTCAACCAACCGTATACAGGTGAGTGTCGAAAATGTAAACTATTAAGTTAATATTGCAAGCATTGCATTTTAAGGAACCGCCATACACTCTAGAAGTGACTCGAATGAACTAATACACAATTGCGAGACATAGATATAAATAAAATAATCCCCTCCTATGTCAGACGAATTCGTACCGAACACGCTAATGCGCGCTGACAAAACCGTTAACAAATGTAAAGTTCGTCCCAAGTAAAAAATTACAGTTTAGATTTGGGTTTTTTTTATGTTATTACGTGACACCTAAACTACAAATTATGTCAAAAGACGCTACAATTATCAGAACAAATGATTTTATAGCCCAGCAACCTACAAATCACGGAAAAAATAAAATATTCGCAGAACAAAATCAAATGGTATTGTGTGACTGGTTCATATTCGAAACTGCCTACATCCAGACGGAAACGCAAAATAACAGAAGATTGATTAATTGCGCGGCTTGTGTTACGACACAGACAAAAATTAGCAAAAAGCAATTCCTCTTCAATTGCAGAAACAACACGACGTTGCCATTTCGATACGTATGGCTACGGACGGTAAACTTTCAGGATCTGAAATCGCAACACAAATTTTTATTGATTTGCAGGCATACAGAACGTCTTGCATAGGCAAAAAGTACAAAAACTTGGACATAGGGAACTGGGCCAAATTAATTTGATCAGATGTTTGATAAATTTTATTTTATAAATCAAAGACGTTAATTATAATATTGTACAATTGTAACCAACTTAAGAAAAGAAAATTTAAGAATTTATAGTCACCTGGTATTACTACATTTTTTTTATATCATTTAACCTTTTACTGCATGAATTTTTTGTTTTTCTTAAAAATAAATATCAAGATGTAACTTTTTTCACTAAATTGGGTAAAAATAATAAAAAAATATAAGAAAGGTTTTTTTTTCCATATTTGAAAAAAATTAGTATGTGACAGATATGAAACATTATGAAATACTAAAACTAAACTAAAAATTTTCTTTTCAAGTCTTATTCCGTATGGAACCTCAAAAAACAATTCCTGTCTTTATTAAAACACAATGGAATTTTACATTTAATACAAAACGAGTATGTTTTGAAATCACACGTTGGATATTTACATCTTGACCTTTGTTCTGCACACCACTCTGACAAATGATCTAAACCATCAAGACGAACTTCTTGCTGATGAATTTCCCTTACAGGTCCACGTTTTCTTTTCAGGTTATATAAAACTTGTAATTCATTAGATGGCCTGCCTACCCTTCTTTTCATGGGTATATTGACATTGCATAGAGCATCAGCAATTGCTAATTTGAAATCCTTTAGTGGTAGGTTTATTTCTTTTTCACTGCGTCTCCATAACAACTAACTGTTTACACAACATAGATCCAAAAAATGAAAAAATATTCGCATGTACCATTTTTTTGAATGTATTTTTATGCGATAAAACCCGAGCATGGCATCTAGCAAATCCACGCCGCCCATATAACTATTATAAATGAAAATACTTCTTGGGCATTGTATCATATTGTAGGTATTTTCTTTTTTGAAAAACCTTTTTTTCCCCAGTAGGCTTTGACCCAACGAATGTCGAGAGAGTTGTCACTGCTTTATTATCAAAACACGAAACTACTACATATCTACACCATCTACGCGTGCTATTTTTTCCAAGATTGATCCTCGTCCACTTTTTTTCATTTCTTTTTCTGTTGGTAAGGTGCATGGTACACGGTTGGCTCTTACAGTTACTAAAGGCAAAATTCCTTGATTGTGTAAATAACACATCAAGTTTACACTGGCAAACTAGTTGTCAAAAAACAATTTATAATTTTTGTTTTTTGGAATAGTTTCTGATAATCTTACTACGACGTTACTGCTTACACTTAAATCTGGACATCCATTAGGCACTATATTGCTTTGAGATCCGGCGAAAATATCGAAATCATAGCTAAAGTCTGAGATTCCACTAAGAACGAAATTTTTGTAACCTTTGTTCATCAATAGCCAAATGTTCTTTTCGAGGTACTAGTTGAAGCCTTGCTTTGATTTGATCAAGGAATGGTCTTACTTTGAATAATTTATCATGACCAGATTGCCCCCTTTGAATTATATTATTGTTGTCATTGAAGTGAATATAACGTTTTATAGTCTCAAATCTGTTGCAAGCCATTACATCAGAAACTGCAGGAAGTCCTAATGATAGATTCCAATAATCTCTGGTAGCAGGAAGTTGTATCAGCGAGGTATAAATGCAGATACCAATAAATTCTTTAATTTCATGATTTTGAATATCTACCGGTTTGTTTGGGTTGCATTGAATATTATAAAGGTTACTTTGTGCAGTGATATAATCTATTATGTCCTCAGTAAACAGGAATTGAAAATATTCAAGTGGAGTTTCCAAAGAACGAATTGCGATTGGTAACTCCTGATTATCTTTGAACTTAATTTCAACATCGGTTTTTGTCAAATTACCTTCTTTCCATGCCCAGTTTCTTGATATGCGTTTCTGAATCTCCGGAAGAGGTAATTCGTCATCTGAAGAATAGTCACAATCTTCATCAGGATTATCATTTTTGCGTTGTGTTTTGCGTTGCATAAAACTTTTTAGGATCCATCTCTAAAACAAATAATAAAAACTAAATCAAACCGTTACTTCATATTGTTCCATATATGGTACAAGCACATTTTTGCTGATTAGTACGTCATAATAGGCATATTTAAAGAAAGTACTTACCAGAATAGATGCACAACACCTTCCCAAATATGCAAATAATTTTATTAATCAGCTATCTCAATATAAAGTCACTAAAAACCGTATTTCCATGCGCAATTTCTTGTCAAAACTGGTTAGTCCGGCCGGCGCGGAGTATAATAAACAAAACCTCGCCAAACTATCACAATGAAAACGCTATTTACGTACAGGCGATAAGTGGGAACGTTCCATTTACGGGACAATATGCAGCAAGGCAAAATATATCTTTTAAATATGAAATAAAAATATTTGTTTGGTTTGGTTCATATATGGCACGCGATGCAGTAAAGGGTTAATATTCGACTCCCAACTTCTGCAAGAAATACTAAGCAAGTGCTATTGTTTCTTTTTTCAGGCAATATTTTACTTTGTATACTGTCATCCCGATGGTCCAGACAATTTTGAAATCACCACGAATTTTCCAAAAAGGGTCTTATATTCACGAAGTATATGCGATCCAAACAACATCTTGACGATCGAACAAGCCGGGCTAAAAAATAGAGAGACCCTCTACATCAACGACCTGGATGCGTAATTCATACGTTACATAACACTGCTCTATTCATAAATTCGATTCAAATTTAATTTTTTGTTCACATTGTATACATTTAATTTGTTTAGTTAATTTTCTTCATTCGATTGAGAGGCAATCATCGCGTTCCTTCTTATTTAATTATATCATAAGTTGCCACATTAGTTAGTAAAGTTTCATATTGTACTTTGTAAGTTCACATGTAGACATATTAAATTATCATTTAAATTTGTTTCTTTTTCACTTTCTTTCTTTACTATGCATCAATGTACAGTGTGTTGCAAATGTCACCTTATTCGAACAAATGTCAATATCGTAATGTATAAGTTCTGTTCTTCGAGTACTCTTGCATATGAAATAAAAGCATAAAAATTGAGATTTCATTTTTCAATTATGGAGTTACTCAGAAATATATAAATTTTGCATCAATAATCACATTGCAATTCTTGAATAAAATAAATTTATTCTCATATTATTGCTTTATATTTTATAACTAAAATAATATACACAAAAACACTAATTACAATTGATTATGAAAAAGATTCAAGTAATTGGACCTTGTATTTAAGAATGACAATGATCTCCTCTTTACTCATTTTGTATTCCAAAATTATTCGAAGACAGTAACTTTTGTCATAGATAATATCGATATTATTAAAAGAAAACAGTACTTTTGCAACAGACTATCTTTTCTTAACTTGTGGTAAAGAAATATTTATATATTGGGTGTCATCGTCTTTGGACTGTATATCTTAATCAAATAGTAATTATTTATTTCTACAAAAATGTTCGAAATATTCAAAAAAAATCAACCGGACACCTACTACATTCTGATTTAACAGAAATGAAACTTCAATCGCAAATAATTTATGAAACATTGTCCCAAAACTGATTGGATAAGTAATAATACTAAATTTAATAATAAAAACTATTATTATTATCATAAATTATTATATATATAAGTTCGTTTAAAAATCTACTTGATTAATTTAGCTTTTAACAATTCTTATATAAGACTTGATTCCAAATTGATGACATTCTAATATATGAACCTATAAATTAATCAGAATTAGCATTTGAGTTTTATGTATCCCTTTTTTTAAATAAAATTTAATTGACTACCAAACAACGTATCCTTGCCCAAAATATTACAATTCCACTTTATATACTGTCACAAATTTGCATTTACAATGTTAAAAATTATAGATATAATGTGTAATATAAGGGCTTGTTTTTTTTCATGTAATAATATAAATATATGTTTTCAAATTATGGAAAGTGTTTTGTTTCGAAAATATTCATGTAACCCTCAATATTATCAGAAAACTAACTTATTTATTCTAAACCATAGTTTTGAGCAAGACGAAATAATGTATCTCAATTACTAACTTCTTCACTTTATTTTCTTAAGTAATTCAGATAATCGACGTTATTACTGTACGTGAATTAAAAATAAGTTACTTCATTATATTATTTTGAATAGAAACAATATGTAACTTAACTTTTTTCGCCAAATGTTGTCCTGGAGAGTCATTAAGGGGGTGCTACAACTCTATTATAGACAAACTACAACTCATCTCTATTATAAACACAACTTACCTAAATAAAGTGTTTAACTTGCGCTGCTCAATTAAAACCTATTTTTAATGGTTTATTAAACAGTGTATTAATATGAATTTCCTTTTGAAATTAGTTTCGAACACATACAAAGTTCAATGTGGTTAAAGTTCATAAAATAACACCAATAAGTAAAAAAAATAATAAAATTAGAGGAAATGTTTTTTATATTATTTCAATAGCATAATTTCTAAAAAAAAAACAGAGCATCCTAGCATAATTATACTCATTTAAATATGTTGATATGGTTGCAAATTTACAACATTCAGTAGGAAAAAAAATGTAAGTAAATATTAACATATTTTTAAAAACTTATAAAAAGTATAAAATCCATCAAATATGCATATATAAAATCATTTTGGAAAATGTATGTTTAAATTTATACTTATAATTTAATAATGAGCTGTAAATAATTAAAATTGTAATAATTATTTTCTATACATTTTTAAAAAGTAGTTTAATAAATTGTATTATAAGCACAAGAACATTTATTTGGAATATCGATATACACATTTTAGCTCTATGTATTGCATGGTAAAAATTAAATAAATAAAATAAAAAGAAGTTAAAACAACCTCAACATAAATTAGCTTTAATATCTACTACTGACCAAAAAACCCAAAAACAAAATTTATAATTAACAAGAAATAATTGAAATAAAAGTATGTGGCGTCCTCTCTAATAGAATATTCAAACATTCACTAGATATGAAACATTTGCATGTTTTAGTAATATTATGATTCTAAAAATATTGATGTAATATATTTTTCACATTAAAAAAAAAATTATAAATTAAGCAATAATAAGTGGCTCCATCTCTGATATACTGACCAAATTTTTATTAGTTTATTTTATATAAATACAGAATAGTAACTGAAATCACAGAAGTTTGTACAACAGAAACTAGATGGTGCAACAAATAACATGGTAAATATTTTATAAATATTAATATTTACCAATTACCATTATATACTTTAATTTAGTAATAAGATACCAATAATGTTTAAAATTTAAATAATTATTTTCTTTAATGTATTTTTAAAATCTAGCATAATACATTTTATTATAAACAGAATATTTTGTTTTACACTATATTCTGTTTACCAAATGTTGCCAACCAATCCCTATTAAAAATTATAACCTTATCCTAATTGTTACAATCATATTATAGGTTATTTATTATCCGTTTTTGTGTTATTTTAGAAGGAAAACTTTTATTCTTAAGGATATAGTTCTTTCCATTATTTGATTTTATTTAATATAAGTAATCTATTATTTTATTAACATAGTTAATATTATTATGGAGATTTTCAGGCAATCATTTTTATTAGCATGATTTAACATTTTGACAGAAAAACAATACTAAAATATTCTGCATTAGAGAGAATTTGTATGTATATACTTGTTTTATAATTTTTAATTGTATACAAAATGGTAATAGAAAATAAACGAAAAGCCGACGAATCGGCTTTAGTACCTGTAACCAAGAAAAGCAAAAACGAAGTTGCTTTATTAAGCAATAAAAAATCGATTGTTCAAGCTGTAAGTAAAATAAACATGATTTTGTTATTGGTTTTGAGGAACTGATTGTATTGTAGAATGTACAGAGAACATCAAATTTATTTTCACCTATTATGCTTTTGGAAGGTCATGAAGGGGATATATTCACCTTAGAAATTCATCCAGAGGGTCAATATTTAGCTTCGTCAGGTTTCGATCGAAGAATATGTATGTATAAATTTATTCTTTTATCGTACTTTGTTTTAAATATAAGTACTTATAGTTTTATGGTCAGTTTATGGTGAATGTGAAAATTTATCTGTTTTAACTGGACATACTGGAGCTGTCATGGAATTACATTTTTCTTCTGATGGTTCACATATTTACACAGCAAGTACAGATCATACCTTGGGGCTTTGGGACATTTCAACTGGACAGAGAATAAAAAAGTTTAAAGGACATACAACTTTTGTGAATTCTGTTCAAGGTATTACATCTATTTTAATTTTAAATTACATTGAATTAAAAAATTCATTTAATTTTTTAGGTGCTAGAAGAGGGCCGCAAATGCTTGTATCAGGGGGTGATGATTCTACAGTTAGACTTTGGGATATTCGGAAAAAAATACCTGTTTCAACAATGAGTACAACCTATCAGGTATTATTATTAATTATTAACATAAATTTCGTATGTCAAAAATATTATTATAATTTTTAAGTTTAATTACACTTGTGTTAAAAATTGTCTTTAATTAAACATTATTAGCTATTTAATTTTTTGTCTTAGGTAACTGCAGTATCTTTTAATGATACCGCAGAACAAATATACACTGGCGGTATCGATAATGATATAAAGATATGGGACTTGCGGAAAAATGAGTTATTGTACGTAATGAAAGGTCATACAGATACTGTGACAGGAATGGCTTTAAGTCCTGATGGTTCTTACCTGCTTACAAATGCTATGGACAATACTCTGAGGATATGGGACATTCGTCCCTATGCACCACAGGACAGATGCATTAAAATTTTCACTGGTATATCCTTATAGTTTCAATTAAATTTTCTTCCTAATTGTTTTATAATTTTTAGGACATCAACATAATTTTGAAAAAAATCTGCTCCGATGTGCGTGGTCTAGTGACGGTAATAAAATTAGCGCGGGTTCCGCAGACAGATTCGTTTATATATGGGATACTACGAGTCGAAGAATTCTATACAAATTACCTGGTCATAATGGTAGTGTTAATGATGTTGACTTTCACCCAAATGAGCCGATAATTTTGTCAGGTTCAAGTGATAAGCAAATATATTTAGGAGAGATTGAATAAATATTGTAAACCTGTACTATTATTATAAATAAAATAATTTTTTCTAACTAAAAAACTCACACATGTTTTTTCTTTTAATAAGACAATAGACGTCATTCTAAGATATACAATGTAAAAGAGAATAATTGAAATTTAAGGAAAAATAATTATAGCACAAGACAAATAAAAAGTTGATTTTTTTTATGTAACCTCATTATATTTAAATTGATAATTGGGTGGTGGTGAATGTAGAAAAATCATTGTAAAAATTGATAATCTTTCTGGGCTTTAACATTGCAAAAACCATTTCACAATAGATGTGAAATGAAAAGGTATTTAATTAAAAAAGTGCTTCATTAATTACCTTAAAAATTATATATGATCCAAGTTAGATTACTGCGACATGTTAAAGGTAACATGACCAGATTTGATATGTGAAAGATTTTAATGCTTCTGGAAATTGATGACACTTAAATAAAAACAAAGTATACTGGTTCTATTCTAATAAGGGGTATATATTTGTTTATAATTTTTAAATCTACAAATGGATTTTTAAACATACTTCTACACATTGAAGTTATTCATTTTAAATTTTCACGTTTCTTCCATTCTTCCTTTAAGAGCTTCAATTTCTCCTTCTTTTTGGCTTGTGTATTATACTTTATTTTCTCGATTGCTTTAGTCTGCGACTCTATACTATTTTCACCATTTAATAAATTATCTAGTTTCGTAATCAGCAATAATCTAGCCCGTTTTTTATTAATTTCCAATGATCTGTCTTGGTGGCATTTAACCACAATACCTGTCGGTATATGCTTTAGAACGACACAATTTGCTGTTTTATTTGTTGCTTGACCACCAGGACCACTCCCTCTGACATGCTGCTCTATAAGTTCAGAGTCGACTAATTTTGGCACCTTAGAATAATCTATTGTGTGTTTAGCCCTTATGATATATAAATTGCTTTTTACTGATTTAAATGCATACCTTAAGAACATTATTTAACGGATTGTCTTTCTAGCAATGAAGCACCTTTATCATAATTAAATAAAATGTCTTTACGATTGATTAAGGTCTTGTTCTTCTTAAACTCGTTTCTAACACGTCGATAAAAATATTCTTTGTCAGTATATTGAAGTTGTTGCCCGTATCGTAAAAGTTCTTTATAAAGTTTTAATATTTGAGTGCTACCAGGAGTGTACATTTTTCACATGTTCATAACCACAATTTACATTTATAATACTTTTTTGTATATTATATTTACTATATAATACTTATATTACAGAAAAATAAAAGTTAAAATTTTTATGACTGTTAATAATTTTTAACTACTTTAAAATGTAATTAATTACTTTTAAAACATAAAATATTTGAAATAATGATGACATCTAACAATTAGTAGATTAACAATGGGAAAGGAAAAATAACTAAAAGGTAGATATTTGTCTTTTCTATATGTGAAATGTCAAAATAAAAGGTTATGTATTAAAAATTTTATGGTAGTCGTTTATTATTATTCCAAGCACATATAAAATATAAAATTCTTAGAAATGTAAATACTATTAGCAGTATTGTGATCTAGAAATGCTAATTAATATTTTTTTTAGGTCTAGTTTATCATAACTTTATCAAATGCGTTCTTCAGTTAGTTATATTTTATCGAGTACAACATCTGAGCCAAATATGTCTCATCCAGATTACGAACAATTTTCTCACGACCACGCTGCTATATTAGTTTTAATTAGACATATTGGTTCCCAGTTAAAGACGAAAACCTTTAATAAATTTTTTGAACGCATTTCTCGTGTTAATTCCGTTAAAATAACAGATTCAACTGGACAAATTCGAAACATTTTCGTACGTTATATTAAAGATCATCCTGTAGAAAATAATGATTGGGGCGATTTTCAAACACATAGACGATTACTAGGCCTAATATCATTAGCTAGATATGATACACAGCTAGAACTAAATGAAATATGTAGAGTGCATGAAAGTTTGAAAGTTAAGTATACAAATACACTTTTCGATTCGAGAGCAATATTGTTCTTATCTTTTGGTGAACATGATAGTCCTGTTAAAATTACAAACGCGGGTGATTTTGACAATGTGGAGAATAAAGAAAGCCAAGGTGAAGATATAAAATATTAATTATCATTTTATTCTTACTTCTTAGTTTTAGAAGATGTATCTAATACAGATAAGAATGTAGATTCTGAAAAGCAACTTGAATCCCCACAGAAATTTGTTCCACCATCCAATTTCAAAACCAGAGCATTTTTTTATAAAGACAACGATCCTTGTAATGACTTGGAAATGCATTTGAATGAATTTGTAAATTCTTTATTCTGGGTGTTAGAATCAAAGAGATTAGAACGATCCCGTGAAAAATTAGAGAGAGTGTCATTATTATTAGCTCCATTTGAAAAAAAAGATTTCGTTGGATTGGATATGGAATCAAGAAATAATAAGAAAAGATGTACAGGACGAATGACAAAACATTTAGGTGACTTGTGTTTACAAGCAGGATTGTTAACAGAAAGCTTAACGTATTATGCAAATGCAGCAGAAACATTAAAATCTGTAAATGACTGGTTATGGTTAGGAGCTGCATATGAAGGTTTATGTGCAGCAAGTGCTTTAGTTTTATATCCGAATATTCAGCGGAATGTGTCTTTACATAGAAATTCCAGTTTACAAGAAGGTTCTCCCAAACGCTCAAATTCAATAAGTGTTCCTCCTATTGATATGATAACTAGAAAAGATGTAACCAATACCTTGCCACCAGAAGATATTTCTAAACGATATAGAGAAGCTATAATACACTATAGTAAATATCAAAATGCAGGTAGGTGGTTCAAATAATTATTACTATTTTATTAAATAAACCATTAAACTCAATTTAAATATTCTAGGTATTATTGAAACTGAAGCAAGTTTCAAAGCAGCACGAATATCAGTTGAACAAAACCATTCCTTACAAGCAGCCAGTTTTCTTCAGAATGTTGTTTTTATTAACTTAACCTTGTCTGAACAGGAAAAGATACAAAGATTCGAAACATTATCAGACTTATACACGCAAATAGGTTTTATTCGTAAGGCTTCATTTTGTCAACGGTTAGCAGCAACGAGATATGTTTCACCTCAAAATTCTAGTCCAAATTGGAATCAGTGCTATAATTTAATGTTACAAAGTTTTCCTGGTCATAAATTAAGTTTGGATCCAACAGAGATGTGCAGTGGACATCTACAAATGGGTATGTAATTTAGTTACGGTAATAATTATAACGATTAAATTAAACAAGTTTTTCTATCATTTAGATTAAGGATTGCAAAGTATATATGTAAATTTTTGAGGCAAAAATCATAAATGAAGAGTATTAGAATTCACTAGGATTTTATTTCTAAAGAAGTGTTTTCTTGCCATAACACTTTCTGATACGTCGTTGGAAGACATCTTTGGCATTGACTGTGTATTCATTCTCCAATAGTTTCTATAACTTCATCATTCTGGCATTTAGATTTTTGCAGTCGGTGGCTACAGTTTCTATAAGTCTTCTGTATCGAATCGCGTCTCTGGAAATGTCGCTTCACTTGCCGACACCCGGTTTCAGTAAGGCAACAAGATCACCTCTGAGAATGTTCCTTGAAAGAGCGAACTAAACGTCGACAAGTGAAGCAGCAGAACTAGAAACGTGATTCCAGCTCGGAAAACTAAAAACTTTATCATGTGAGTAAGCTTTTCCCACCTAAGTATTCTTTTAACTGTAGAAATATATACACATCCGATCATCATTGTTGTAATTAACTGACGTAGCTTTTACTTGATGAAAATCCATAACAAATTAAACACTAAAAGACTCAGTTGTGTGGTTTTCACAAAATATAATATTTTGTGAAAATCACACAACTGAGTTTTGGTGTTCATTCTCACCAATGTTGTTTCCAACCCATTCTATTGAGTTCTTCCTTTTGTATGAAAAACACAACTGATTCAATTGAGTTTTTCTTACAAAAGCTCGAGCAGATTGAAACCTAATGAGTAGAGCGATCAAACCATGTTTATTGATATGTAAGTAGCTTCTTCTTCTAGATACTTTTTACACAACTTAGTTATGATCGTTATCTTGTATTATTGTCGGCAACCCGCTTAGAAAGTAGTTTGTTTTCAAACGTTGTTGGATGTGTTCGAATATAGTAACTCCGTGTAGACGAAGAATGATTTCTTTTGTGACCGATATTAATAAATTTATATATAATTTTCTACTTTGAGTGTTCATGGTCTATGAGAATTATAAAATTTCACACCAGACGATACACCGTGAATTTATTTAAAGGGATTACAAAGTTATGGCCTGCAGGGTATAATAAGCAATATCAATATTTGTATATGTATTTATTAGTTTAGTTATATATAATAGGGATGTTGGAATTGTTATTTCAGGTTGGCCATCTTTGCAAATACAATTATTACAAGAGTTAGTCGTTGCTGCAAAAAGGATGGGTCATTCGGCTTTGGCAACCAGACATATGACCTTTCTCTTGCAAACAATGTGGAATCACCTATCAAATACCGATCAAAAAGAACTATCTTTACAGTTACAGGTAAATAAATTATTTATAAACTGCAGTTAATTTTGTGTATTGAAAAAATTATGGTTTTTATGGTATTGTTTTATAGTTTGCCAGTGTTGCCGCTCATCACTTTTTCACTAATTTTGTGCATTCAAAGATCAAAATAACAGTTTTTTCTTCGTTTCATAATTTTGTATACATAGATATGCTTATGTTATAAATTCTAAACGATAACTGAGTGTCATTTCTAAAATGACGTTTCAGTCTCTGGCATCGCAATGCGAGGGCGCTCCAGTTCCTTTAGTCTTAGACAACGGAATAGTCATACCTCCAGCCAATCTGATTAACATTCCCATTTGCATTGGATTCACATTGCGTAATCTGCAACCACATCTTCAACCACGAAAAATCCAGACTTTGAAACAAGACTCAGGACCATTTTTATTCACCCCAATCAATTTCGGTAGTTTAGAAAGGAAAAGCAACAAGCCTCAAAGTAAAATGGGTAAGTTGGATAAACTTTTTTCCCTTATTTGAACCAAGTTTAGTGTTTTGCAATGGAAATTAAAGATAGTTCATTGTTGAGGACGTTACTTTGTGAAATTCCATTATACCAAGGAATAAATAAAACACTTTGTCTACATATCACACTATATTATATATTTGCTGCGACTAGTTTCGTTTATTAGAACATTATCGAACCAGTACAATACATTTTACAATCTCCTTTATATAGGAAAACGAAAAGAAATTATAAATCCGATTTTCCTGAAAACAGGAGATTGTAACCTGTATTGTACTTGCTCGAAAATATCCTAACAAACGAAATTAATCGCCGAAAATATATAATATAGTGTAAAATTGTGTTTTATTTATTCCTTATTGTTTTATTTATTTTTTACTAAAATTAAAAAAAAGAATAAATGTATTTTCACAATAATAAGTTTTAATAATCAAAGATATGTGTTTTCCTTTAGATTTTCTCTGGATCGAGAATGACCTTTGCGAAGTATCAGTGAAATTGCACAACCCCCTTCCATTTGAATTGAAAGTATCCAACATGCGGCTGTTAACATCTGGAATTGTATTCGAGTCAATACCCGAAACCGTAGTACTACCGTCAGACACCCCAACACCTCTCACCTTAAACGGAACACCTAAAGAAAGCGGAGAATTAGAAATCTTAGGTTACAGCACTCACACTTTAGGAGTTAAGTCCAATTGTAGATTGAGGCACATGAAAAACTTCATGCCTCAATACAGTATTGAAGTGATTCCCGCCCTCCCCGTAATGGAGGTGAAGACATCTTTGCCGCAAAGCGCGACTTTTTCCACGTTCCAAAATTTCGAGAACGTCGTCACCTCGGCGAGTTTAAGCTTGTACAACGGAGAGAGCACGGAATGCACGATAACGTTAACAAATACTGGAAATGTTCCTATTGAGATGCTCGAGGTGTCTATACAGAGTGTTCTGGAACCGGCGTTACAAGACCAAATTTTTAAATGGTCTAAAGAGAACTTGGACAAGCAGTTACCGCTGATGCCCAACACCAGCGCTAGTTTAACATTGTATCTGTATTCGGCTGCGAATTTTTTGGCGTCTGGATACGGTTTGAGTGATTTAATGAGTGGAATATTTACCAGTTCCCATGCTAGTAGCAGTATTATGTCGATGTCGGCTGGTCCAAGCTCGTTACCTTCAAGATTAAATAGTCCTATTCATAGTACCATGGGTGGTAGTTTTCATGGTAGAAGAACTGATTTAACAGCTAGTTTTAGGTAGGAATTATAATAGAAATGAGTATTTTATTCTCAAAAATATGCTATATTGATAATTATCATAATTCTTTGGCAAAACTAAATTCAAACGTTGAAATAGCAAAAATAACAGTCAAATTTTTATTAATAATACAACTAAATAATAATTCTCATTTACATATAATTTTGGTAATAAATAATTTCCAAACTATTACAGATATCTCTTAATTAACATTGATATTCACGTATCAAAGTCAGTATCACTAATGATCATTGATGTACGATTTCAGCTACTAGTATACACCTGTTGGCTGTCGCGAATGTTCGTGTTTTTCAACACGCACTTCGTCGAACGTTCGCTTATTTTCAGCTTCTACTTAATCTCACAAATTATGAAAAGTTCAAGTGTTAGATTTGAATATAAACTCAAAAATTGATTTTTAAAAGAATTACCAGGAAATGCCAAGTAGAGTAATGTGTGCTGGCTACGGCAATTAGCCATAGTCAGCACATTAAACGAAAGTTCAGAGTTATGTAAAAGACGAGTTTTAAGAAATTTTTTAAAATTTATATTCTTTATATACTTTTATAACATTGACGTATATACATGTACATTTTTATAGGTCCACAAATTCCGGTCAATCAAGTATGACGACGCAAGGCTGTCGATCTCCAGGTGCTTTAGCTTTACCCCATCACGCAACTACATCAGTAGTTGAAGGTCAATTGCAACTAAAATACAGTGGCGGTCCGGGATTAGAGGCCGGCTATTGTAGAACGTGTTCTATCTTTATAACCTTAGAAATGATACCCTCTTTACAAGTCACCAATTGGGATGTACTTCCCGCAGAAACGTATGAATTACGTCCCTTACTCTTCAATTAATCTGACTATAAACTACTTGCAGATCCTCACAATTTTATCTCGTCCTCGACATAGCGAACTTAACCTCGCAAGAAATGGAATTATATTACACATCGAGTAAGCACATGCTGATAGAAGGACATGAAAGTTGTCGCGTACCCGTACCAGTTGATCGGTGCCCCTTATCGAAACTTACGAAATTGTACATGAATCAAAATGGTGGTGTCGACGATAGATTAGATTTAGATAAAATTTGTTCGGAGCATATAGCGAGTCTCGTCGATTTAAGGTGGCACTTGTTATCGACAGAAGCTAGTGGAAAAGCTACTTTGAAAGGAATAACTTTGACTCCTAACATGTTGGATATTGTCAGGATGTCACCGTTACAATGGGGTAAATATTAAATTATTGATTTATTAACAAAATTCGCTCATTGCCAATCGCTTCTATATCTGAAGTCGCGCATATTCTGCTAAATGCTTAATGAGTTTTAAATCATCGTAGCACAGTATTACATATTGCATTATTTAGGCGATATAAAAGGAAAAATATAATTTCTTGATTTTGTAGATGTTTCTATAAATGGAGATCTGGTAAAGTCGCAAGAACCAATCAGCTGTGAAGCCGGAGAATGCCTTCAAACGCATATTAAAGTAAGCAACTCTTTGGAAAGACCTCTAAGACAACTGACAATGTCGATACAGTTCTATCAAGATTATCAAAACGGTGTCTGCAATTATAGATTAGATACTAGATTAGCTACAGCTGGAGCAACAAAGTAAGTGCTATTGCAATTTACAAGTAATATACAAAGATTAATTCAGAATTTGACAACATCAATAGTATCGAATTGTATGAAGATTTTTAATTCTTTGGTATAGGTATGGGAGCGGAAGGATTTCTGTCAATATATTATATGTTCTGTTCTTCGTATCAATATTAAACTTATAATTTGTTCAATAGTCAACGCTAATTGGATGACGCTTGCTTGCAGACTATATATATATACATCTTATCACCTACTGTCTCTGTAATTGATTGTCCTTGATTTCAACCTTAAAGGTAGAATTTAATAACTATGTAAAAGGCGCATTACATTTGTAGGATGGAAAAAGACTTTCCCATACTTTAAAGTAGTAAGCGATAATTTCGAGGTGCAGTCCATAAACATTTTTGTTACTACAATCAATTTTAAACATCTCTTACAGCTAATGTAGCCGTTTAAAGCTACATTCACCTATTCAAGGTGTTTATACCTCCACTACACTGAACTGACATATTGGCAAAAGCTCTATCACTAATTATAAAACAGAAAATATTAACAATACAATTTGTAAATATTCGAATTTTAATTTTCTTTCTTTTAGGATATCACTGCCAACACTAGAACCTCAAGGGAAAGCTCAACATATTTGCAACGTTGTGTTCTTCACTCCAGGTTTATATAAAATCGATATTCAGTGCTCAGCTCCAGAAAACTTTTTATCGTGTGTTGCTTCTTCAACAGCAGTAGGTCATATATGGAAATTTATCCCGGCAGTAGAAATAAATGTCACTTAAGCGTTTAGGAAATATATGAAAAATGAAAAGACAAAAGTGCTTGTAACTATAATGTATCTATTTCTCTATTATATAGGGCCTTTAAATATATAAAATGGTATTTATAAGTTAAACGAATTGTAACTTATTTATGTATTAAATAAATGTATTATTGCTGTTAGAGTTTTATTTCTTTATTATTTTTAGCACAAAAGATGTTTTTTTTATGATGATTTTTTTTGATTCATATGTAATGGTTTTGTTACAAAGTTAGAATATATATACTCTATTTCAAAAAGAGCGACAAATTGCTGAACAAACCCAAATGACAGTTAATCCTCATTGAATGTATCATATATTATTTGAACTTTTTTAAACTAGTAAATAAAATTACCTACGTTTTCTAAATAAATATTTTATTCTTATAGACACGCATAAAAACCCAACTTAATGTGTGGATTATGTAACAATACTATTGATTTTTTTTTTTTTACTTCTATTCCACTTTTATAGGTTATAATTTGGGCTTGGGTGTGTTTAGAAATTTGCTTCTTTTTTTAAAATACAGTATAATGATTCGCAATCTAGAGAAAAAGGGAGATTAAGTATGCTCAGTTCTAACATTACGAAATTTCTTTTCTTTGATGCTCTTACCGAAATTTTAGAGTTTCTAGTCTTATAAATAGGAACGTATGCAGACATATTGAATATTATATGAGAAACTATATAACATGATTATAGAATGTTATTCAAATATTAAATACAGTCATCGCCATCTGGTAGACTAAATATTAACTAAACTCATCTTTCAAACAATACTGAATATATTCGTTCAGCAATGTTTATTATACTATACTAGAGGGCGTATCTGCAACAAACATTTTGTTTCTCAGGATGCACAAAGTTCAGTACAAGCGTTTTTCTTATAAATAACAGCTATCATAATTACTCTTTTTGTTTTGCACATGCATTACGAGTTAAGAGTTCTATATCATGGACTGATATGCTCCCAAAAAACAACCGAGCCGTTCGATTAGTGGTGCGTGCTGCGCGGTTTAGCAGGTAAATTTACAAAGTAGATAAGATCGATTAAATATTTGCATCATCAGATATGTTTCAACAAATGTTCAAGTAGCCACGAAAGGCTGGCATAATTAATCTTTGTTAACATTTAAAGATTCAGATTTTACCAAAAAATGTTTATAATTTGGTAAAATCTGAATCTTTGATTAACACATTATCCGCTTTAACAATAACTCAAAACTATTTTGGGGTCGCTGAATGCTTGTAGCTGCGTTTGTACAGTATTCACTACTTGATTGACTCCATTAATGACGACGAGGAATTTTGTAATTCTTTAAGAGCTTCGGTTGCTTTTATGTATTCATTCTATTTCTTATATACGTTATTTTACATATAACGATTGTTTTTTTAATATATGTAAAAGAAATTGACAATTTTATATAATGGTTAATCACTAAAGACGCACACAGTGTGCGTCTTGGCTTTCAGCGGTACGGATCTTGTGCGAAATTAGTTTTTTCGTACGGGTATTTCTTGCCGTAGTTCTCCAGGTGCGACACTGCTTAATTATCTGCTGATGATGACAACTTGGTTATCGAAATACGTATGCAGAATTACGAAAATTAATGTGGAAAGGGGTTATATATTAACCTTTAGTGATTAAGTTAACCAACCACAAGCTCCATCAAAATCACTTTATGTAACGGTATTATGAAAGTACTGTTATTATTAATGTCACAGTAAAAATCCTACTGGTTTATTCGATCAGGTTGCTAATTTTACTTACTTTGATCCTTTATTAGATCATCCTGTCGGGAAAATAAATGCATTAATGTTATAAGGTTTGAACAACAAGCTTATATAAGAAAGGAATTTCTAAATCACAGGTTAAAATAAAACAAAAGTAATTAAATAATAGGTATATATTTGACGCAATTGATTCTATACATATAAAAATATGTAAAAGGCACATATATTAAACTAATGTAGTTCATTTATGGAAATAAGTGAGAATTATATAATTTTCAACATGAATTAAGATATCAGTACATAATTCGTATTTTTATTATTATTTTTACATGTATAATATCGCGTATACGTAGCGTATATTTTCTCCAGTACATGATATATGCACTTATTAACACTACAATGACATTTTCTTTAAAATTACTCTATACAACACAATCACACCATGAAAGTGTTTTAACTAATTTATTTTAAAATATTTATAAACAATTTAACAAATAGCGTTAAATTAAACGATTTATCTGTCCAATATATGTTAATACTGAATAGATTTCATAATTCCAAAATCTTATTTACTTTAACAGATTATAATTTTGGCATTAGCAGGCTGTACCATTATTGTATAATCATAATAAATGTTATGTTTACTTTAACAATTTCTATAATAATAATTTTTCGTGGCTGAAACACATTCTTAAAACAGTAAACAAGTGCAATCGAGGGAAGGGGAGCGTTACTAAATAGAGCAAGAGAGGAAATTAAAGTTTGAACCCGACACTTACACCTGTAACAGAATACTCAACACTACACTCCAAGTATAAACGATCACAGATGGAAATCTCAAGTGAAGACAGCGAGCAGGAATAGCAACAACACATCCAAAATTAGGACCAATCAACGCAAAGATTAGGAGTAAAAGGGCAGAGCCCTAACTCCAACAAACGAAAAAGAAGTAGAATTAAAGTTTGAGAAAATACTTTTAAACAACCACCAAATAATGTATTTACTTAAATATCAACAACTTACGCAACAAGACTATAAACTGCATTGAATTGATTTGGTACGTAGACTTCCCCGGTCGTGGTCCATGCTATCTGCTTCTGGGTTTCCGGGCTGGAACCGCGTCACTAGTATATCTGCCGACGTTTCGTACCCATTTGTATGGGACATCTTCAGGGCTGAACTACTGCACTGAAACTGAGAAACAGTTTCAGTGCAGTAGTTCAGTGACGCGGTTCCAGCCCGGAAACCCAGAAGCAGATTGCATTGAATTGAATATAAGAATATAGAAATAAAAAGTATTTGTATAGTAAATCTGAATATACAAGGAATAATCTGGTACGTAGACTTCCGCGGTCGTTGTCCATGCTATGCTGTCGGCAGATATACAAGTGACGCGGTTCCAACCCGGAAGCCCAGAACCAGATACAGGGAATTAGTACAGAAACGGCCTTAACCTATCGGCGATCGTGATTTAGCCAAAATACATATTAAATGTGTTTTGGGTAAATCACATGTTAAATGTTTTGGGTCGGGTTGCTCCGGTTTTTTATTCACTCCCCTGTGAAACCTATTGATCAAATACTCTGAAAAGTAAAGAAAGAAATCTTTTTCCTGATAACGTACATGATTTCGTGAGCTATTATGTAGTCTTTTCCAAGCTTCTGTAAAGTAATTCTGCCGGTACGCAACTGAATTTTCTACATCGTACCGATTGAATAATTTATCAACTGTTCGGTCAAATTTCTTAGAAAATGAGTAAATAGACAAACATTTAATTGCTATAAACAGAGGAGTAGTTTTTGCGATTTTCTACAAATCAAAATTTCAGAATTGTATGTTCAAATTATAATAAATTCGAAAATTTATAATTCAATTTTAATTCCTCTCTGTTTATTTTCTGCAATTACTTTTTCTTGGCAAAGAGTCAGTCTTTTTATATGTTTATTTTGAATTGTAATTTGTATAACGTCACTGCATCTTTTTACCTAATTATTCCAATTATTTAAGCGATAATGGACGGCAGGTTTAAATATATAAAGTTTCTAAAGTATCACATCTAATCTAATTATAGCCCCATGCAACTGAATTTAAAGCCACCTGTACTTTTGAGATATACATAATAAAAATTGATTATTAAGTTGTCATCATCAGCAGATAATTAATCATAGTGTCTGCTGGTGACGACAACTTACGTTGTCAAAATATGTATACAGAATACGAACGTTAATGTGTAACGGGGGTTTATTTACCTTTTTTTTGATTAATTCAATCAACCACAGTCTCCATTAAAGTTTACTTTAAAGAAAAATGAAAAGAATTTACGAATCCAAACTATTAGGCAAGAAAAAAATGCAATAAGAACACACAATTGTGTACAAGGAGAGAATAAATTTAATCCCACAGCTTTACGACTAGTGATAGAAAGATATAAAAAAAATTAAGTAATCAATTTATTATTTTTTATATCTATTTTGTTGACTTAACTGAAGGTACTATCACATTATACACACTATTCGTTCAGGGGATCTTTCAACATACGCCATTATTTAATGTAACAATGATAATCGGATGTCGTTTCAACCATGTTATATAATTTCTGGTTAATAGAGCGGCATAAAACATAAATAAAATTGCAAAAGTTTGTCTGCGTGATGTTCATTTAAATAATGGAAATATGTATACGTTACCTGTTTGTAAGTTGAAAAAAGAGAAATTTATTTATTTTGTTTTGTTTATATATAACATTTCTTTTTATTTTATTAATTTTCCTTCTATTTAATATATATAATTTAAAATAATTATACTTCATTATTACGGTACAAAATTTGATTTAATTTATAGTGATAAAGGTCGATCACATGTTGAAAGATCCACAGGATGAACTGCACATTTAAACAGTTTTCATTTAGTTTTGCGACATACTTAAATAATAAATATCTTGATTTGTTTACCTATTTGACGAAGAAACAGACGGTTTCAAGTGATTGTTTTTCATTTTCAATCATTCTGCATAGTTTTTTTTTTTTATAAATTCCCATTATATGAACTTTATGATCTGCACAACTGATATTGCTTTTATATTTAATCAACGTAATAAATATAATATAAAAGGTGGAGCATATTTGATTATAAAAAGCAAGAAATCGTTGATCTAAATTCATAGAATTATAAAAGAATATTTCTTCGCTACGCAAGTCGTTAGAATCGTTACATATGTATGTACGAATATGTCACTATTTCTTTTTAATAAATAGTACACTTAACAGCTTAAACGGATATGCCTATAGTCTTTCCATGTAAATTGCTTGCTATATAATTAATTAAAAAAATAATGATATTCATCCAATTGTCAATAAAGGTTTATCCACAAACAATTTTTTATTTATAGGTTTACCTCTTTTAATTAGAGAATTTATTTTATTCTTAACTACATCCTTCTTACCCAATGGAAAAAGTCTAGTTTCTTCAATATTTCTTTTCAGTCGTTTATAAAATTGTAAAACGTCAGGGTTAGCCCACACCTGAGTAGATTTAAAATCTAGTACCCTTAACGTTGTCAAATTTTGTGCTCTGGACAAAGCAACATATGCTTGACCCGCTTCAAATACTTTCCCTAATGACATTTCGACACAATCCAATGTTAAACCTTGAGACTTGTGGATTGAAAACGCCCAGGCTAGCTTCAGCGGAATTTGTTTTCTAGATATCACAGCTCCACTGGCGGTTTTTATAGTCCATTTTTCTTGTTTCGCTATATATTCTCTATTGTTCATCATCCTAACAACTGGTAAATCTTCTTTAAATTCTTTCACGACTCCTCGAGCTCCATTAACCAATCCATTAGAGATATTTATATTTTTCAATAACATAACCTGTGCTCCAATTTTTAGTAAAATTTTACTCATTACTGGAGTTTGTTGGTCCAGTTGCTTGGATGAATACGAATCACTGTCTTGTGCTTCAAAAATTTTAGATTCTCCAGGCAAGGCATTCAATTTTGATTGGTTAATAATATCAGCATCGTTTGTATGGGTACAGAGACGAGTAGCTAAAATTCCATTTTTTTCAATTTTTTGTGTAGCAGTTGACTTTAATTTTTCAACAACTTCGTCTGTTAATTTACCAATTCGAATACTGTTGAGCATGTCAATGAAAGTAGTTTCAGTTTGCCTGTGCACCTGCTTCAATTCAAAATAACGTTGAACGCACTTGTCCCAAACAGGGGTTTGAAAACAAAATATTTTTGTTGATTTATTAAGATGAGCTTGTTTTTTAACTGGAGGTAGTTGGAAAAAGTCACCACATAGAATTAATTGAATTCCGCCAAATGGTTTTTCACTTTTCCGAACCATTCTTGCTACTGCTTCTATTTTCTGAAAGGGTAAAAAAGTAAGATAAGTAAAATATATATTTTTAAAAATAATAATTTTTCATATATTGTATAAAAATATGCTTTAATATTTTATTACATAATGCTATAAAATTAAGTAAATTAATGTAAATATAATTATCTTGTAAATTTACCTCAAAATATTCACCAGCAACCATTGATATTTCATCTATAACTAAATGTTTACATTTTCTCCAAACAGTAGCAGCAGCCGGTTTTGAAGCAAGTTGAAATGATCTTTCTAGTGTTGCATCACCAACTCCAATTCCAGCAAATTGGTGTAATGTTATACCACCAATATGACAAGCTGCGACACCTAAAATATTAAATCAAAAAGTAGATTAATTATATCAATACTATGCAGAAACAAAAAAAAATTAGTCAAATTTCTAATGAATACCTAAAGTATTTTAATTGTAATTTCCTTTTAAAAAAAGTAGTATTTATTACAAAAAAGTGCTTATACCTGTTGATGCTGTAGCTATTGTTACATCAGGAGGTAGTGCTGCAATAATTTGTTTTAATAAATAACTTTTTCCCGTGCCAGCACTTCCTGTGAAAAAAATATTAGAGCCTGCAAGACATGCATCTAACACTTCTTTCTGCTCAATATTTAATGGTTCATTTAGAAGTGGTGAAGATGAATACATTCTTTTTAATGTCCTTTCTTTACCGTCAGGATTTTCCGAATTTTGCAATTTACGTTTTCTACTCAATGGCGATGGTGTGGTGTCAGTGGCTCTTGACATCTTTTGTACTTTTTGTAAATCGGCTATTGTTACTGGACTAATTTCATCAAATTGCCTAGGTTTTTTAGATAGTAGTTGGTTTCTTAATGATATGTTTGTTTGTTCAGGTGCTTTACCAGTCATTTTAACGAATATAGTTTTTAAATATCCCAATAGCTGTGCTGGTGGTGCATTTGATAGATATAAAATGCAAGAATCATCTTTAAACTCAATTGATGCCTTTCCTTCATTCATGAATTTCTTGTGGACATTTACACTTTTCAATTGGAGGCGAATGGGCGCAGATTTATTTGCTGAGACCTCCACGTACATTTGCCTGTGTTCGTTTCTTAAAATTCTTAAAAGAGCACTTTTGTGAGTTACTTTTTTCTGTACTACTCCTTGTGCATTTCTCCATTCTATATTTACCATACAATTCAAAGTATTACAATCATTAGATTCCATTTTCATTAACAATTTCGAAAAACACTTTCTAAACACGTTCCACGTTGCTCTTTCAAAGAAATGCACACAATGAATATTTAATTGGATATACATCAAACAAATTTTAACTTTACTATAGCTTGCAATAGCAATACATATATTAAACTACAGTAAGGTTGAATTTCGTTTAAATAATTCATATTCATACCGATACCTTCTATTGGTGCAGTTCAAATTTAACAGAAGGTATTTAAGAAATCTGTACATAATGAATAATTTCAAAATCTATAATGTTTCTTTACTTAATAATCAATCTAAGTTAACATTTTGTCCATAATAATAAAATTGTTATCGTACATAAGTTTGATAAACAAAATGAATTTAAAAACTAAAGTTGAAATACTTAGAAGGAATAAGATTAGTCACACAAATTTAATAGCATGATTAGTATCGTTTTAGAAATTTCGGATAGATGTCACATCTTTCGCAATAAATTGTGCTATATTATTTTAATTTAAAAGAAATTTAGTTATTACACAGTAAAAATTGCCTATAAATACTATATGACTCTCAAATATCTACTTATATTTTCAAAATTAATAGATACAAGCAATTAATATTAGAAGAAAACAAAATTATACTCACATTTAATTCATCTATCAAGCTAAAGGTTTCTAGTTGAATTTGATGGAGCCTGTGGTTGATTGACTTGATCAATAAGGTTGATCCGCACCGATGAAAACCACGATGTGCACATCTTGGTTTTCATCGGTGCGGATCGCGTACGGAGTTTATTTTTCGTACAATTTTTTCGCCGTGTTTTACCAGGTGCGACACTTTGAAATTATCTGCTGATGATGACAACTTAGTTGTCGAAATGCGTATACAGAATTTTACAAATAGTTAATTGTGGAAAAGGGGTTATATATCAACCTTATTGATCAAAACTAAAGGTTTCTGTTGTATATATTTATATTTATTTAAAAAACTTTAAAATATGTATCCAGAAATTAGTTACAATTCCTGAATATAAGCATTAGGTTAAATTTTATGTAGAATTGCAAAAATTAAAGTTTTATATTTTAATAAATTTAAACAAATAGTTGTTTAAATAAATCGTTTCTAGTAATTTATAGAGTTGATATTTTGTTTTGTAGGCTATATATTACTGAAATTTTCATGTATGAAATGTTACTTGAAGATTGCCTTTTGGAAACATTTAATTCATGTTAAAGTTATGGAATTTTTATATATTGAAATTTAAATTTGAATCAAAAGAATAGTTTATGTTCTATTTTTTATCAATATGGAATAATAACTGTAAACACAATATTTTCTTTTAAGTTTGAACAGTTCAAAATAAACAGTATAGTTATTTTTAATTTCTTTTTTGTTAAAATTAAAAGGTAATTAATACAAAATATAAATTTTTAACAGGTAAATTTCAGATAAGTATTAAAATTTTATATTCTATTGTGAAAAATAACATTTAAAATTGTACTAGCCCATTTATTTTCTTAATTTTAATTCAGTTAATAGTTTTCTATAATTTATTTTCCAAATGTTGCAGAAGAATTAAAATAACAACATAAAATGTTTCAATTTTTGTTTATTTTACACAAATTCAAAACAAAGACTGTACATGGGACATATAGTATGGAAAATTAAACTACAATTTCTATAAATTTTTTTTAAATCAAATAAAATTTACAACATGCCGTACTACCAAACAAAATAACTATAAACATATAGCGTGGAGTTTATGTACATTTATTTTACAGTAATTTTTACATTAATAAAGAACAACAATTATAAATATGTATATATTTAAATAATATCATTCATATGAAAATTTGTGCGTAATCCATTTATGGTCTTCTATTAGAATGAATACATGTTTTATATAAATAAAAAAAATGACGCATACATGATGGATGGATACATTAAAAGAAATTCATAAATTATGAATAGTTTCAATAATACTTCTGTCTTATAACACAAAAATGCTACATTATAAAGAAATGTATAAAGAAAATAGTATGGTACAAATGGCATTTCAGTATTATAATTGTAGAAATTCTTTAGTATATTACAAGAGCATAGATTCTGGTTCTTCCATTAGCTGTCGGAAAGCTTTCAGCCATAATGCTCCAATTGCACCGTCCACTACTCTGTGATCACAGCTTAATGTAACCCACATAAAATCTGATTTCTTGAATCTGAAAATTTAATTATAACAATTAACTTTACGAAAAACAGCAGCAACTAAATTATATGATTACGTTTTATTATTATTTTAGGATGTCGTGCAGTATTTTACCAATTTGAAATCTGTGCCAGTTTTCTTAGGAAAATTTAGCAAAAAAATGAGAAAAGATAAAATTTTTGTATGTCGATGAAATTAAACCGATCTGTATAATTAAGGAGGAAATTGGGATGATTGGAAAGCTCGAGCAAACTGCCAGATAAAAGTTTAATAAAAAGGGCATATCAAAGAATATAAGAGACGAATATGATGACAGATCTGTGAGAAAGGGGAGCGAGGAGGTAAAAGAAGCTGCTACTGAAAAAGTAATGTGTCGGGACAATTTAAGAAAGAAAACCTAACTCGAATGATATAACTCTTCACAATAGAGACAATTATAATTAAGGAAATGACATAGTTTGAAATTATGTTAAAAAACAATAGTTAAAGGAAAGTGACTTAAAGAAGACTATGCCCTGTGCGAGGTATATCTTTGTATTTCACTGTGTATTTAGATGTCAATAAATTTTTTAAAAGAAGGAAATATGTAGAAGTTCGTGTTCATCCTGCCCATCTGATAGAATGAAGACGAACTTCTATGTATTTCCTTCTTTGGCATAATTGCATGTTTGTACGATAGAGGGAAGCATAGTTTTTTTAAAATTTTTTGCTGTATCACAGAAAAATATGATAAATCTGCAGAGAATAGTTTATTAATGAGATCAAAAATTGACTGATGAGACGTTGAATTACTTATTACCATTTGAAATACTTTCGGAATAAATTTATTTAAAAAAAGAATTGAAAAAATTAGTATAATTATTACTTACCCTTTTTCCTCATCAGGAACTAATTTATTAAACGTGCCACCGATGGCCAAGATACAAGTCTGGGGTGGATTGATTATCGCCGAAAATTTTGTAATACCGTACATACCAAGATTCGAAAGGCTGATGGTACCACCTTGGAATTCGTGCGGTTGTAGTTTACCATCTCTCGCTTTCGCGGCTAGCATTTTCACTTCTTTGCTGATTTTTACGAGTCCCTTGTTATTCGCTTCGAATACTATCGGCGTTATTAGACCTCTGTCTGTTGACACGGCTACACTTACGTCGCAATTTACGAACCTACAAAAAATGAACAAAAAAACTTTTAATCATTTTTCGTTTCTCTTGCAAAATAAGTTGAGGTTTGGATATTTATTTATTTAAATGTAAAGCAATTTCTTTCTTATTTAACTACAATTAAATCCCCCAATAGCTTAATGCCAATTACAGAGGACTTCGGCAGATTATAAGTTATTATTATAGCCGCGCTCGTGATGCGATTTAAGATCTTTGATGTCAGCGTTCTCTTAAACGAGAAAAGGAAATACGAAAAAGCTTTCTGGACAGGAGGCCATTGGGCTCGTGACCTTTGGGTATGACAGACCAGTGATTTACCATTAAGTTATCGGCCGGCTTAGGTTTATTGTAATTTATTGGGTTGGCAACTAAGTACTTTCGGTTTTTACCGATAGAGAGCGTTGCTTTATTTTTTGTATAACGTATGTTAGTGCTGTACTTTACCGTTTGTCGCGTGATACTAGTCACATTGACGTAACTTCAGAAGCAAGTAGTGCGTGATTTTTATTAAACCTATTAGTTATGGGTTAATTTTAAATGGAGTGCAGAAACGAACGTTTTCGACATATTTTACTATTTTATTTCCGTAAAGGAAAGAAAGCTGCTGCGGCTCACAAAAAGATATGTGAAGTGTATGGTGCTAATTGCTTAACAGAGCGCACGTATCAGAATTGGTACAAAAAATTCCGTTCTGGAGATTTTTCCCTCAAAGATGAGCAACGTTCTGGTCGGCCTACTGAAGTTGATGATGACCAAATCAAAGTCATAATTGAAGAGGATCGTCATATAACTGTTCGAGAGGTTGCGAAGAGGCTACATGTATCACATACAATAATTGAAAAACATTTAAAATGTCTTGGGCTAGTTAAGAAGCTTGATATTTGGGTACCTCACGAATTGAAAGAAATTCATTTAACACAAAGAATTAACTTTTGCGATATGCACCTTAGACGAAATGAAACCGACCCTTTCTTAAAAAGAATCATCACTGGTGATGAAAAATGGGTCCTGTACAGTAACATAGTTCGAAAACGATCATGGAGCAAACGCGATAAACCAGCTCAAATCACATCGAAAGCTGAATTGCATCCAAAAAAGATCATGCTGTCAGTTTGGTGGGATTACAAAGGTGTTGTGTTTTTTGAGCTACTTCCAAGGAACCAAACGATCAATTCTGATGTTTACTGTCAACAATTAATAAAACTGGATGAAGCAATCAAAGAAAAACGGTCAGAATTGTCAAATCGGAAAGGTATAGTTTTCCACCAAGATAATGCAAGGCCTCACACATCTTTGGCAACTCGTGGGAAACTATTGGAGCTTGGCTGGGAAGTGATGCCACATCACCCATACAGCCCTGATCTAGCACCATCTGATTACCATTTATTTCGAAGTTTGCAGAATTCTTTGAATGGTAAAACTTTCACAAATGACGATGACCTTCACTCGCACCTGGTTCAGTTTTTTGCTGATAAGGACCAGAAATTTTATGAGCGCGGAATCATGCAGCTGAAAGAAAGATGGCAAAAGGTCATTGAGCAAAATGGAAAATATATAATTGATTAAAAACTATTCTTTGTTTAAAAAAAAGAGTTTTATTTTATACTACAAAACCGAAAGTACTTAGTTGCCAACCCAATACATAACAAGAACTCTGTAGTTTATGATTTTTTTAAAGTTACCAACTGGAGACTAGTATTGGGGATATAAGTTAAGACTGTTTCTACTTTATTATAAGAAAATGAAGTAAGATATTTATAAAAAATACACATGCTTTTTTGGTAAGAAGCCTGTGCTTATAAAATTATTAAATAAAGCATGAGAATACTTTATTTAATATTATTCAATTATGCAAATAAAGATTTGTCAATTACCTTCTGATAACAGTATCCATCCAATAAGAATTAGCGTCTGGCACTTCCATACAAGCTAACGCAGTAGCTTTTATAATAAAATCGTTGACACTAATTTTAACTTTATCCTTCTCTAATTTTTTGTTGAATTTTGATCTCAAATGCAGCAACTTATCAACGTTCACTTCGGCGGACAGATAGTAATGTGGAATAGTTTGTTTCGATTGTAAAAGTCTCTTAGCTATTACTTCCCTGATTCCCGTGACTGGGATGTCTACGAATGCAGCACCCTTTGGCGGTGCAGGTGGAGCACCCGGTGCAGCAGCGGCCGGAGCCCCCGCACCGAGTTTAGCTATAGCGTCAAGATCTTTAGATGTAATCGAGTCAAACAAACCGGTGCCTTTACCTTGGAGTCGAATGTTTCTTTGTTCGGCTAAACGTTTGGCCATTGGACTAGCGTAAACACGGTCGCCCTGTGCCGCTGCAGCCGGTGCTGCTGGAGGAGGGGAAGGTGCTCTAGGTGGCGGTGAAGGTGCTGCTGGTGCCGCCGCTGGAGGTGGTGGAGGCGGTGGTGCAGCAGCAGCTGCTTTTGCAGGTGCCGGGCTGTCGTCTTTAAAGTCTTTAAATGCGCCGACGTCCGCTTCATTTTGTACAATTATACACACTAATTTCCCGATAGGAACTCCTTTAGTCCCTGCGGGAATTAAGATTTTCGCCAGAAAACCTTCTTCGGGTGTTTCGAAAGCCATCGTTGCCTTATCAGTCTCTATTTCGGCCAGTAGGTCACCTTCGCTTAATTTATCGCCTTCTTTCTTTGCCCAGGATACAACCGTACCTTCTTCCATTGTCGGCGACAGCGCAGGTAGAGGAACTTTTATATGAGATGGGAAATCTGCATAACACCGTATTAATTTCTGCTGCCATGGCAAAGGAACTGACGATTTTGCTAAAAGATGTGACCTAAAAAAATTATTTTACATTGCTTTGGAGGTGTAAATAAATAGTTCTTTTTACGCTAATTAGTTTGGAAGAAGTAAGGTATTCCCTGGTAGTAATACGTGTACTTCCCCATAAAATATACACTACGAATTCAGAATCGAATGATGATTTGTATAAGTAGGCACAGCGAGTTTTTCAGTTTTTTATAAATTTACGACGTCGAGAAAGAGTTGCTTATATGTATTTAATTGCATGTAAAATGGAGACGAATCGTTGGCTTTCGACAGAGGAAATATAGCAATTAACACATGGATCAATAAGTCCCGAGACTAACCCATAGATGGCGCTCGTAGTAAACCAGTAACCACGTCTTTCTAGAGTACTAACCTTTGCTTGAAACGTGTCAAAATTTTAAGTCGATCGGACCAGAAACAGCTGAGTTATCGAGGTTGGAGTAAAGTCGTTTTGTAGTTTGTTTAAACAATGGAAAAAACCGAGTTTCGTGTTCTGATAAAACATTGTTTTTTAATGGGTATAAACACCACGCAAGCAAAACAATGGATTGAAAAATGTTACCCGGACTCTTGTCCATCAAAAGCAACGATTTGTCGGTGGTTTGACGAGTTTAAACGTGGTCGTACCGACACAAATGACGCGGAACGCTCGGGTAGACCTGTGGAAGCCGTTACACCGGAAAATGTGAGTGAAGTGACAAAAATTATAATGAAAGATCGTAAAGTGAAGCTCCGTGAGATTGCTGAGATGACACAGATATCATATGGAAGTGTATTTACTATCCTTCATGAAAAATTGAGCATGAAAAAGGTTTTTTCCAAGTGGGTGCCGCGATTGCTTTCGATGGAACAAAAACAGCAACGAGTCGATGATTCAGAAAGCTGTTTATCGCTGTTTACTCGCAACAAAAAAGATTTCTTGCGTCGTTACGTGACCATGGACGAAACATGGATACATCACTACACTCCAGAGTCGAAGCGGCAGTCATCTGAGTGGCGCACAGCTGGCGAAAGCCGTCCGAAACGTCCGAAAACGCAGCAGTCAGCTGGCAAAGTCCTGGCGTCAGTTTTTTGGGATACACATGGCGTGATTTTCATTGACTACCTCGAAAAAGGTAAATCGATCAACAGTGATTATTATATTGACTTACTGGTGCTTTTGAAGGAGGAAATCGCATAAAAACGACCGCACATGCAGAGAAAAAAAATCCTTTTTCACCAAGACAATGCACCCTGCCACAAGTCGATGAAAACAATGGCAAAATTGAACGAATTGGGTTTTGATCTGCTTCCCCACCCCCCATATTCGCCAGATTTAGCCCCCAGTGACTACTGGCTCTTTGCTGATCTTAAAAAAATGCTCCAGGGAAAAAGATTTGGCTCAAATGAGGAGGTCATCGCTGAAACTGAAGCTTATTTTGAAGCGAAAGATAAATTTTTTTATAAACATGGTATTGAAAAATTGGAAAAGCGTTGGAACCATTGTATCACCCTAAAAGGTGATTATGTTGATGAATAAAAAAAATTTTGCAAAAAAAATGTTGTTTTCATTGTTAGTCTCGGGACTTATTGATCCATGTGTTAACAAATCGTGGCATTAGCACACTAGAGATAGAAATGAATTTAAGCTCGCGAAGACTGGTATTCTAAAGGACAATAAACTAGAATTGTTATTAGTAAGGTTGGCGCTGAAATATGCAATTTTAGTTAACTACTATAGTTGTTTTCCAGCTATATACGGTGGTCAGAAATTTATGGTAAATCGTCAGGTAAGACGATTCTATGATTAATTCTGAGTCGACAATCTTAATACAGAAATGTTTTATTGTCAGTCGTTAAGACGCACGAGACCATCAATGTTGACGTGTGCGACAAAAAACATTTCGAATTTTTTGAAATTGTCTGTGTAAAACCATGTTAAAATGATGCAACTTTATGTTGGTGTAATTAATCGTTTTACGCCATAATTTTGCCTTATTAAATATTTCTTTATCTGATTTTTTACATTAAAGTACATGTGGCAACGTTGGCCCGTTGGCCGTTGTCAAATTTTGGCGTTTGTCAGTTTAACGTTCGTTATTTTCGCTTCAATTACTTACCTCATTGTTGTTATATCCCAAGCAATTTGTAATGCAGATTTTCAACGAATACGCTGCTGCCTATATGGTATTTTGGTTTCGCAACGGAAATGTACACTTGGTAAAAGACGAATACGCAATACGGTAATGTTGTTTTCATTAGACTTAAATAAAACTCGTATTTTGTCACATCTTTTCTACTAATTTATTCATGTACCATGTTGCCAAATCTACACTTCTTTTAAGCAATTCGTATGACTTTACTAATTTAAACGCATTTCTATATTAGTATTATCGACTTAGAATTAATCATAGAATCGCCTATCTGACGATTATCCGTGAATTGCCTGCAACGAGGTTAGCACGACGTTCTTTTTTGAGGTTATTACTAGTATTTCGTCGATAATAAAGAATACGGAATTCCATGAGATGCTGATAGTGGAGGCAAGAATGGGAAAAATCCTCTTCTTTGGTACATTTTAGTTTTGTTTATACTGCTCTAACAGTCGAATCTAAGTGAATTGTGTAAAGAACTTAAATGAGTGCATTAATAGAAAGTATACAACTACAATACCGAAACACTAATACGAATGACATGTAATTATTACCGCTTTGAATTATAAAAGCAATATCAGAGTTTGAACCCGTATCGTTATTCTTACGTTAGGCAACTACCGAAAGTTGCTTTTTCCAGGATAATGTTCGATTGTGGCAAGAACCACGGTGACTTTGCTTGAAACAATCTCTGTCGAATTTGGAAGAAACACCGAAACTACGTAAATCATCTTATATATTTTGAAAATTATATAATCATTTCGTTTGAAATTCTATGTCTAATATAGTTGTTATGTCTATATCTCACTTTCTTTCCCATGTTATTATTTCAATAAACAGTAGTGTATATTCATCTGAATTAAAGTGGGGCATACTATATGAGTATTTGCAGTAAGAGTCCCGCCATAAAATGCGAGTGTAAAAGCTCTTTCCTCTAGAAATTGATTTTAAATTAAATCATATCTATTAAAATAAGATTTTTAGAAATAGTAAGCATAATTCATTACGCATAATAAAAAAACTACTTCAGAATGTATTGGTCAATTTTTTTCCCAAGAATTTAATAAAAATTGAAGGCTTGCGACTTCCAGATTGGAATAAATTTATGTATTATTCAATGAAAAAAGTTTATAGAAAAAATATGCCTTTAAATAAATATGAATCAATGGCATTTTTAAATTAATGATATAAAATTAAAAGAATTATATAATTTATATATAGAATACAGTTCAATTTACCCCAGTAATTTACTGTTTTAATGCTGAAGAGGTTAAAGATTAAATTTAATGATTTCAATTATTAAGTATAGTATACTAATCACACATATTTTCATATTAACTTCAACAACAGTTATGTGTTAATTAACAATTTATTTTAAGCAATAATCGAATTGATTTTGATGCTTGCCTCGTCAAATACTTTTACCGTAAAACGCAGTTGAAATATAGAATAAAAATCTATGTGGTATCTATTGTTAAAGTTTCATTCAATACATCTATTTTTAAATAACATCAATTAACTATTTAAACCCGGTTGACAACAATATCCATTGGAACATGCGAAAGATTTAATTGAATAATTATGCACATTACGAAGTATAAATTTTCATTTATGTTCAAGCGGTTAATTATTAAGGGTTATGTGTAATTTAGGTTAAGATTTTATAATAAAATATAATATAATGATCAAATTACTTATTCCCTTTAAAATCCATTGAAACTCGGTTCTAAAGATAATCTAATAGAATAGATGCTTTAATATAAATAACCTTACCTATTTTGATTTCTTCTCCGCAAGCATTCCACACTTAGTGTTCTGATTAAATATGTTCTAATATTCTTCCGCACAGTTCCTTTTAATAAATAGTTTCGTAAAATAATCGTTCGTAACATTTTGTTGTGAAAATTCGATTTTATTTGATTCTTTCCGTATGTTCTCTAAAGATAGAGGACGGCCGACATACGCCAACGTCCGTCTAGGTCATTTAAAAGACTTTCGTGTTTCACGTTGCAATCTTGTGAAAGCTTTAATTTTTGACGTGATAAGATAATAATAATAAATTCGAACTTTCAAAATTATGTCATTACCGAATAATGTAAATAACAATTTGACAATTATTAATAAAATCATGTCTATACTTCTTTATTTTTGCTTATTTTTTCTGATTCGTGGTCGATTTTATTAGATGATAATTTTAATGTTAATAGGAGTTCAATATAATATTTTTTTAAAGCATTTTTATGAATTTAAAAAACCATTCTGGTAGTTGTTACTTTTGCTTTCCAAAATATTTTTATGATTGCTATTTTGTAAAAGTCCAATTATTATTTTATAAAATCAATAAAGAAATGGTGGTTAAAACATATACCAAACACTACAAATGGTATATTACATAAAAATATTTTTTTCCAAAATTTCTTGTGAAAAAAGATTGAAAACGTTCTTCGAATAGAAGAATTCTTAATTCCAGATTTTGAACATCCTATCCCTATCGATAATAAATTAATCTGTAATATCACAGTCATTATTTTTATCTGTCTTTTTTGTTTACATATTACATTTTTAAATACTTATTTATGACTAAAAATTTTAGAATTTTAAAATGCCTGTTGATATCAAAGAATTAACAGAAGGTTGGTTAGAATTGGAAAGCGATCCTGGTTTGTTTACATTGTTGTTGGAGGATTTTGGTGTAAAAGGAGTTCAAGTTGAAGAAATATATGATTTAAATAAACCTCTAGATAGTCCTGTTTATGGATTTATATTTTTATTTCGTTGGATAGAGGAACGACGTTCTAGAAGAAAAGTTGTAGAGCAGACAGAAGTGTTTGTTAAAGATGAGGAAATTGTAAATAATATTTTTTTTGCTCAACAAATGGTTCCAAATAGTTGCGCTACCCATGCACTGATTTCAATTTTACTTAATTGTCCAAATATACATTTAGGTGATACACTTAGTAGATTAAAAGCTCATACGCATGGCATGTCTCCTGAAAATAAAGGATGGGCTATTGGAAATACTCCCGAATTAGCATGTGCACATAATTCTCACGCTATGCCTCAAGCAAAACGTCGATTAGATAAAGGTAAATATTTATTTTGTTAAGTATGATCTATATTTTTAATTATTAACCAATCTATTCTACTTTTGACTGAAGGCACTGGTGTGTCCACGGGTAGATTTACTGGTGAAGCATTTCATTTTGTTAGTTTTGTGCCAATAAATGGCAGACTATTTGAATTAGATGGTTTAAAACCATATCCAATTGATCATGGACCATGGAATTCTGACAATGGTGATTGGACTGAAAAATTTAGAAGTGTTATGAGTGAAAGATTAGGTATTACAACGGGAGAACAATATCATGATATAAGATTTAATCTTATGGCTGTAGTCCCGGATCGCCGCCTTGCAATAACTCATAAGTTGAAGATGTTAAAAACTAATAGGCAAATTGTACTTGATGCTCTCCAACAATTAATGAAAATAAAAAATTCTGATAAAAAATGTGAAAAAGAAGAGGATAAAATAAAAAAAGATTCTTCTGAAAATGTAGAAAAATCAAATATAATGGATATTGTCGCTTCTTTAGAATCAACAAGTTCAGCAAATATAGGAGCAGATTTGAAGGTGGAAGACAATAATTCGAGTGAAAATAATGAAAGTGCTGTAAAAATGAAAGATAAGCTTATGTTATGTCCTCTGGATTATTCCACTCCTTTAACAATTCAGACATCACCAGCTCCAAGTACCTCTAGCACAGACACTTCTTCTGAAATGGGATCTGCTTTCAATTCACCTACTACAGCGTGGAATTGGGCAGCTGCGCAAAACAGTCCATCGTCAAGAGATTTGAAACGATTCGTTGTTATCAAAGTTGCTAATGATGATAAAGATGGCAGCAAATCAAGTATGTGTTTTGTTGTTACTTCAAAAATTATTCTCACTTTTTATTCATCATTATTTATTCAAACTTGCATAAGTCAAAAGTTACAATATTGTCTTTCAATAGTCATTAATTACATTTTAATTGTAGATCCAAATATTGCAAAACGATCTAATGATGAGGCATCCTCCTCAAAAAAATCTTCATTAAACACAGGTCATGCACGTGTTCGAACAAGCGATGGAGACACTGTTGTTGCTGAAAAGAAGAATCCCGAACTTTTGGAACCACATACCTTTGCTCCTCAAGATTTGTTAGCTTTACTGCGAAATTTAGAAAATGAAATATGCATATGTGAGATTAATTTGAAAGACGAAAACGACAAGCAAAATAAATATAAGGTACAGTTTAATATTTCATCACAGTAACGAAGTCATTTCTATGTATAATATTGCATTTTATAGATCGACGATTGCAGACGAACTTACAATTATGATGAATTTATATGTACATTCTTGTCTATGCTAGCAGAACAGGGAAAACTGGCTGAATTAGTAGAACAACACCTTGGCACCAAGAGACCGAACACTGTTCCTGCTCCGAAGGCAAGCAAATCTACAAAGAAACAGGACAGTAATAGTAAAAAGAAAAAAGGCCGGGGGTCAAAAGTGAAAAGAAGAAGATGATATTAACAGATTTTTTATTTATACATGCTTTTTTATATATATTATTTTTAAAGTATTTAAAATATTATTTATATTTATACATTTGCATTGAGGACTTGTTAAAATGAAATACTTCAAATTATACTAAAATTAGGGATAAAAACGCAAATTATAGCTAAATGATTGAATATAAATTACCAAATATAAATGAACTATTGTGCATAATGTACACTTTTAAGATTAAGTATTACTCATTGGATTATGTATGAATAAGCAATATGTTACGGAGGTAACTCACAAAGTACTGAGATATGTAGATATAAATATAATGAATTTAAATTAAAAGCAATATTTTTTTAACGTTTTTTCCTTTTGTTAGTAGCAAACGTTTCAAATGGAAATAAAAATAAAAGAGATCGCTCTGGGTTCAAGCGATTTAAAACTGTGAAATAAGTTCTAGACACTATATACTTACAAAAGATGATTTTTATGAACTTCCTAGCAATATCAAGTGCATGTCTGTATTGTTCCCAAATGGGATAATGACCGGTCATTTTATTTAAACAATAAATTAATATTTCTAAATAATGCCAATTAAAAAGTTCAAATTGATTCATTTTTTTAACACTTCTTTCGGACGCTTCAATGTTAAAATATATTTAAAGGTAGTATCGTAGTTTAAGCGACAAATATAAGGGCATTCTAAGGTCTATATGCCAGAGGACAGAAAAACATGAATATTCCTTTTATTACTTTAATCTCTTGGCTAGAAAAAAATTACTGTAATCTAGTTTTATCTTAATAAAAATCATAAACCAGGGACGCTTTTTTTGTGGACATTAATCACTAGTATTTTGTCAATTAATGTCCATGCATTTTATTCATTTTGACAAATATGATGATTTTATTCAAATGAAGTTTATAATAGATATTGCAAAACATCAATAACTTCAGAATTATACTAAAAATTTTGACTAGAAAATGAAAATTATAAGACAAAATATTTCTTTTTATTTAAAAAAAATATGTATGTTATTCCGTTGTGTATCAAACAAAGAATATATAAGGAAAATAAATTTTCACATTTTAAGCAAATTTATATACTAACTACCGAATTACAGATTTCTATTTATAGATAGTTTGATTTTTTTTGAAAATACAAGTGTAAATAAAATAATAAGTAAATATTTTTCTGCATAATAGTTTGATTCGAGATTTTATTAATAAATAAGTTAATAGGTTTTCTTTTTTATTCTTGTAATGTAATATAATTTTTTTAATTTATAAATTTAATAATTATATGCCATCTATATTTTAATCTTGAACTACAATTTCAGATTAAACATAATCAAGGTTAATAAAACCACTTTCCATAAGAACTTTCGTATTCCGTATACGTATTTTGACAAATAAGTTCTAATCATAGGCAGATAATTAATCGTTCACGATTAATTTAAGCAACCGCAATCACCATTAAAATTTGCCAGATTGAATTTAATAGAAAATTTGTTGGTCTGTAACTAATATCACGTTATTTGTTTCGTAATTAAATAAAGAATATATTACAGAAAGAATATGTATTTAAGTTTTGTGTAAGAATTTAAATAGTTATTAAGTATTGAATTACAGATTTCTATTTATTGACCGAACAATTTTTTTAAGGATTCTTCGCTAGATATCGCCATTATCTGAACCGTTTACTCGAATTTATTAAAAAATGAATATTTTTTTACGCAATAGTTTGATTTGAGATTGCATTTATAAGTTGATTTGTTTTTTTTGGAATAAAATAACTATCTTGTTTTTTTGATTCTCTTATAATTAAATTTAACAATTGCATGCCATCTATATTTTAGAGGTTAACTTATTTTCACCTTTGGTTCTTGTTTAATTTAGATGAATCAAGGAAAACAATTAATACTTTTCTTCTTTTACTTTCTATACAATGATTTGAGAATCAATAGAATATATAATATATATTTCTAATCAAAATTCATAATTATATTTTAAAGGTTTATTTGTCAAATAAACAATGATTTAAAATACTTAGAGATAGCTAAATATAATGAACATAATTATATACAACTCTTATTTTATAAAATATATGGTTAAATCCTTTCTTCCTTTTCTAGTTAAAAATTTATACAAGCAATTAAAGATAAAATAAAATTGGATTGAGTTGTGGGAAATTTATGAAAATGCGGACTAAATAGTGTTTTCCGTCTAGATGTCGCTGTTTCAATAAAAAAAGGAAAAGAAGATTCATTGCAACGTTTGTTAAACAATGTGCAAAAGACTTAGTTAATGGATTATGTTCTTCCTCGTTTAATTTCAAAAGTAGAAGTAATATATATTAAACGAATACCTACTTACCTTAATTACCGCAAGGTGGGGCTATTTCGTTTAAAATTAACGTTATTTAGAAAAACAGGACATTTTTACAAAATAATATTAAGTCCCTGATCAATTTTATACCTTCATTGGGGTTACCACAGTTTTTATTAAACAACAAAAAACCAACATATTAGAAGTATTAAGTTTTCATTCAATTTTTAATTCTGCAACGATTATAAATATAAACATTGTTCTAAAAGCAATTAAAAAATAAAAGTTTAACCTAAAGAAGAAGAACAAGAAGTAATATTTTTTCTACAATACATGAAATTATAAAAACAATTAACTTAAATAATGTTTCTTTTAAAGACATATCTAGTTTTGTGGATTAAAAGTTGAGGTAATTTTAACAGAATATTGTTTGACAACTTAATAAACGTTGTCCACATTGAGTAAAATAAATGTAGATTTCTGTAAATATGGTCTTGTGCACTTTTCAAGATACGTATTGTTTGTCATATCTATTAAATGAGCAAAAAACTTTTTAATCTTTTTTAGTTTTTAAAAGTCCTTTATAAATAAATTCAACTGAAACGAAATAATCTTTATATAAATTAATGGCACTGGCTTTTGATATGGAAGAATATTTCTTTTTCTTGATCACCGATCAAAGGTGTTTAAAGTTACTCCTCGACACTTTATTCAAAATAAAAACATTACAGAGTACATTATGATTTCAAATCGGGTAAAATTAATTTGCAAATACCACAGGCCTGCGATGGAAAAATTATTTAAAATAAAATCAGCGATTTTTATAGTTTAAAAAAATTCCATCGCGCACATTGTAGTAAGAAATTTCACTTGAAATTATCGACAACTAGGCATTTTGGGCAAGTAAACATTACAGTGTTTAATCTTAATAATTAAAATTAGGCTTAGGTTGGTCGTAGAAATTGTTAATTTGGTCGGGTGGCAAAACTGAGTAGCTGTCAACCTTTTGTTTGCTTTCATCATACACCGGGTCTTTTGAGTCTATAGTGTATAGATATGTTTTCTGAGTTTTGTTGAAGTGGCAAGTGTTTTATTTATTATTTTGTGTTGTTAATTATAATTACAATTATAAGGCCATTGTAGCTGAAATGTTGGATAGCTTCAAGAATTTCGGCTGTATCATGAGTCTAAAAGTACATTTTCTCCACTCACACAACCTAGACTACTTTGCAGACAATCTTGGTACTGTCGGTGAGGAACAAGGTGAAAGATTTCACTAAGATATAAAGGAAATATTGTATTAATATGATAGCGGACTACTGCTGGGTGTTTAATAAGGATGATGAAAAATGTTTGGTTAGTTGATTTTAATAAAATGAAAAATAAAATATACATTCTATAATCTTTTGTATTTGACTTACTATTCCTGAAATACATGTTTTTCGTGAAAAAAAGCCAACGTGATAGAGAAAAACGGTTTTTGTTTTTGAATACATCTACACTGAAAAAGCACAAAAAAGTGACTAAAGTTAAAACAATTTTAAAAAAGTCTTGCTGGCCTGTGTAATACACACAATATTATCTAGTATTAGTTAGAGCATTTAAATTGCAAGTTTACTGTAGTGGGGGTTATTCTGCTATTAAATTATGAACAAATTATTGATTTTTACAATAATATTGCTAAATGGATAATTTATAGTAAACCATATGTGTATATATATAGTCTAATGTCATATCGTCCACAATAATTATTGTACAAACTCATTTTCCACAAAATTAAGCCCAACGAAGTCTGTAATAAGATTCAAACCTTTCCTTCTCCCACGTTTCTTCCCCCTATGACAATTTTTCGCGCATGGTGGATATGATGTTATACAGTGGCGTGGGATCGTCATTTTTGGATGCCAATGCAATTCTTAAAGCTTCAAAATGTTTGGTCCAATTTCCAAAAAGTTCGCACACGAATTCTATATTTTCGGGAAATCGTACATTTCTTGCAAAAGGACACTTTGTACTGAGTGAATTCAATAGATTAAACGCATTGGTTCTTGAAGCTTCAAGTGAGTAGTTCATACGGTTAAGTTGCTTAAGCATTTCGATCAGTGCGTCGACCTCATACCAATTCTCTCTTCGCAATCTTTTGACGCTGACAGGTCAATCTTGATATAGTTCCATTTTTAAAGCCTTTGAATTCTTCGTCAGGTTCCTTTAAAGCTGAATTTTCTCTCGAAAGTTTCGGATTCTTCCGACTGTAACTAAGATAAGGCGAATGAATTTATTGAAATTTGATCATTTTGTCGTTCAAATATTTACAATATGGCTTTGCAGTCACACAAGCATTTATAAAATTAACAAACTTTAACCGTGTGTATTTATCTAAAGATGTAATCTTTGCAGATATTTGGTGACGACTTTCTGCTTGCACATCTGTTATTTTTTTTCTTTTATTTCATGTCAGGTATGCATGTGCACTTGCAAATTTACGTTGATTAATGTTTGTATATTCAGGAGGATATATATGTAGAGATTTATATCAAAACATTCATCGACGTAAATTATAAATGCACATGCATACCTGACATGAAATAAAAGATAAAAAATAACACAGATGTGCAAGACGAAAGTCCTTACCAAATATCTATGAAGATTACGTCTTTAGACAAATACACGCGGTAAAAGATTGTTAATTTTAAAAATGTTTGTGTGATTATAAATTTTACAATACAGAAAAAATATCTAAAAAAAATGTAAGTATTCACAAATATTTTTAGACCAGGTGTACCGTAAAGTAATTACCGATTTTTCTAACGGATATCGCTAGGCTTAAGTATGCAATGTTATGATTTGACACATATGTCATTTATTCTACTGACATCAAGCTTTAAAGCTATACATGTTATATTCTGCGAAAGTAACACTGTCATAGATTTATACCTCTCTTATTTAATCAAAAGAAAAAAGCCGCTGAAAGTCATCGTCCAATCCAAACCCAAAAACAATTGACAGACGCGTTAAATATGGCTCAAGAAACGATTAGCAATAGATTACGAGCAATGGGAAAAATCCAAAAGATGGGAAAATGAATGACAGGCAAACGGAAAATCGAAAAATAGTCTGTGAAATGCTGCTTCAAAGATATGATCGGAAGTCATTTCTTTATCGAATAGTGACGGCTGATGAAAAATGGATTTATAAGCGCTAAAGATCATGGCGAAGCCGACCCATTTTACAACACGATAACGCGCCTTATCATACAGCGAAATCGGTTAAGGAAGCGTTGAAAGCACTTGGATGGGACATAATAATCGCACCCGCCGTACTCTCCAGACCCTGCCCCCTTCGACTATCATCTTTTCGCATTAATGGAACACATGTTTGCAGAGCAGGACTTCGCCAATTTCGAAGAAGTTAGAAAATGGCTCGACGTATGGTTTTGCTCAAAGGACAAACAGTTTTTTTGGGATGGCATCCATAAATTGCTTGAAAGATGGGCAAGATGTGGAGAATCAAATGGCCAATACTTTGAATAAATAAATGTTTCCATTTTCTTGAAAATTGTGTAGATTTTTTACGAAAAACCGGTAATGACTTTCCGGTACACCTGGTATATAAAAAAAGTATGAACTATAAAATGTGTTTGCAGATTAACAAAATAAACAACTTGAAAATCGGGGAATCCCCTCCCTCCGAAACTACATCGTTACTAAAAATTAAATGCTTCGTTATCTTAACGGTCGAAATATCCAATATAAAAGAATGAAATTAGTATTTAGATCAAAAGGATCAACATATTAAAAAAGAAAGGAATACGTATATACATATATAAATATGTAAAATATGACTTACCTGTTATAGTTCGTTGAAGATTTTTTGCACGACTCTTGGAGGATTTCCCAGTAAATCAAATTTATTAATATATTTCAATTGCAACGAATAAAGTATATTTTTTCGGGAGAATATCAAAATAAATTTTCACGTGTTACTGAACCAGTACAAGAAACAAAAGTGAAGAACGTAGATAATGTGTTTTTTCAGCACGACATTACGTGAAAATGTGAACAATACATATTTAGTACTTGAAAGTGTTACACACATATTGTACAACTTGAAGTATATGTCGTTTCTTTATCGGAATTATCAGCAGTTTATCTCGCAAGATAACAATTTTGATGTATCGCGTCATAAAGTGGGTTATTCGAAAATCCCCTGAATACCGAATAATAAATGTATACAAATAATAACATTCTCATGTAAAATGATTTGAAAATTTCAGTTCTTATAAAAGGGCTCTAAACATTATTTACTGGATAAATGATCACCGGCAATTGCTTGTTGTGCGCGCCCTGTACCACGTCTTACGGGATGCGTATTATCGTTTAGAGAAAACGTATTGCGAAAACGATCCATAGTTTCTCGAATTAATCGCTCTGATGCACGATTATGAGCACCATAGAATGCACGTAATATCCGATGAGTTTCTCGAATTGAAACAAGTTTTTCAAAATAAATTTGAACAATTTGCGAACGTGTTTTGCTCCGACGTAAGCCTATTATACACAGTCTGCCGCAGAGAAAACCGAACTTTACAATAGTAATTCTTAGTGGCGCCATCTATTCAAAAAAATAAGCATCGGCAAATTAGATCTTTCACCAATGTTATATCAAAATATGACTTTTGTATCATTAGAAGCAGAGAAATTGCGCATAAAGTAACAGTGTGTATTTGGCATTGATCGAAAAATGAATTTTGAATAAAGAGCAAATATCAAGTTCTGTTTTAAACTCGGTAAATCGTTTACTGAAACGTTTAATTTGATGAAGCAAGTATATGGTGATGCGTGTTTATCACGTACGAGTGTGTATGAGAGGTATAAACGATTTAAAGTCCGTCCTATGGACATAAATGACGGCGAACGTCCTGGTGCATAAAAATCTCTGGTTTCGGAAAGTAACATCGAACTTGTGCGTGAATTTATCGTGGGAATGAAATTAAATATTTCCAAAGACTCAATTCATCGCATTTTGACACAGAATTTGGGACTGAGAAAGATTTGTGATTGTGAATTCAACATTGTACAGACTTGATTAAAGACTCGAAAGAGGACGACAACTTAAGGTATTCTATTGTAACTGACGATGAGACGTGGTGATTTCAATATGATTCAGAGACCGAGCGTCAAAGCTCAGAATGAAAGCATCCAAGAGAAGAAAGACTGAAAAAGAAACGCTTGGAGAAGTCAAAAGTGAAGACAATATTGATTTGTTTTTATGATTCGAAAGGCAGAGTGCACAAAGAGTTTGTACCAACTAGTCAAACAGTCAATGCTGTATATTATCTTGGTGTTGCGAGGTGTGTTTTGGCGAGTATTCGTCGTGTGCGCCTTCAATATCGTGAAAATGGTAGCTGGCGTTTGTTACATGATAATGCACCATCTCATCGTTCGACGGTTATTACTGATTTTCTAACTACAAATGGCATTTTAACCATCAACCATTCACCGGATTTGGACTCCTGCGAGTTTTATCTATTCTCCAAACTACATTTGCCGATGAAAGAACAGCGTTATGTCAACGTCGAAGCTATTAAAAAGGCGTCGACAGCAATCTTGAAGGACATCTCTAAAGATGAACTTAAAAATTCATTCGACATGTTAATTGACCGTTTTCTATTTTAAAAAGTTCGGTTTTCTCTGCAACATACTGTGTGAGTTGCCTAACCAAACTAACTCCAAAACAACCGAAAACTGTCACAGAAAACAGTATTGCCAATTTAAAGTTCTTCGCCTCCAAAAAAAAAAAACACCTTTATATAAAAACCGAGACAAGTTAAATTGAAAATGAAAAAGTGCATGGGTATAAAACCAGAAACAGAGACGCATTAAAGCGACTGTATTCCAAACTAAAAGCAACGCAAAATGGAGTTGATTATTAGGACGCTTTTGATAAAATAAACTACACTAAAATATAAACAACATGAGGAGTTCTGAATTCCAGAAAGTGACCAAATAACTTTGAAGAATTGTTATTTAAACGACAATTATAAAAATAAGTATGTGCGAGAGTGTAAAGTTTATTAAAAACTACATTTTAGAACTTCTTTTATATGTTTATTTCATCTTCATTACATTAATTACATATATTGGCATGTTAACATTTGGAAATTCCTTTTTTTATTGATTGTACATTCGTTAACTAAATGGTATACAATATTTCCTTTATAAATTAGCTTTAAAAATAAAATCGAGAGGGAAATTTGCGATATAAAATATTGGTCTTTGGTAATTTCGTTCAGAATCCCTTCGACGCGCTATCATTTATTCGACACCAAATTCATTCCTTATCCAGGGATATTCCTTAGGACAATCGGCGCATGTATAGAAAAGTCGTTGCTCGTGAAACATCCTGCTGTACAGCTTACAGATGTTCGGTTTATCGCAGGCGATTTCCGAGGGTCGAAGGCGTCGCTTGCAATTCCATGCTTCGAAAGAGTTGAGATTACTCGAGCGTGTCGGCTGTCTCATCCACTGTATTGCTTGCCAATTCGTCACGAACCAAACGTCCGGGTACTGCATCATGTTGTCTAGGAATTTCTAGTTTAATAATAAAATTAAATATTAAATCGGACAAAGTAAAGACACGGAAAAAAAGCGTCTTTTAATTCAGGCCGTTTAACATAGGCACGGTAGAATGGTAAAAGATACAAATATATACCGAAGCAATCAAAAAAATACGCAAAAAATGAAAAGAAAGTTAATTTAATTGGAATTTCATAAATAACAAAGCTTCTTTAATGATTTTAAAATAGTGTTAGCTAGTTAACTTGCGTTTGACGAGTATACACGTTAATTCAAAACTTTATTCCGGTGTGGTTGACATGTATATTCGTCGTGTAAAATAAAAAATTGCTACTTATTATGAAAACTCAAAATTTTAGTAAAAAATAATATAAATGATAGTTAGTGATGTTTCCGTCATACTTCAAGTAATATCCACTTCTAGTATTTTATAAAAAAAGTTTGACTAATTGATTATTCTCTTTAATATACCAGCATGCTTCGTATAATAATAATAATAATAATAATAATAATAATAATAATAGTAGTTCTATATTGAGTCCAACAGATAGCCTTTTATAGGACTGTAAAGTAACAAAATAAACATTTACGAATAATCATCATGCCTCCCTCTCTCGTCCATTGTACTGAACGACAAAGCGAGAGCGCGTCTGTTTCGCATGTCGATAACTAAGTTACCAGAGCGTATAGACGCATTGCGACACGGCTATTTGCCAATTAAAAGAATGTTAAAAGGAATCATTCTATTATTAATAACACTTTATCAACTACATATGTTTCACGGATTGACCGATCATCAGGCAGATTTTGTGTTATTAATGAACGATCCCTTGATAGCGTTTATCATGTCATTTCAATACAGAAAAATGATCATTAATAATAGAATGATTCCTTTTAACATTCTTTTAATTGGCAAATAGCCGTGTCGCAATGCGTCTGTCTATATGCTCTGGTAACTTAATTATTGACATGCGAAACAGACGCGCTCTCGCTTTGTCATTCAGTACAGTGGACGAGAGAGGGAGGCGTGATGAGCATTCGTTATTTTTCTGTATCGAAATGATATGATAAACGCTATCAAGGAATCGTTCATTAATAACACAAAATCTGCCTGATGATCGGTCAATCCGTGAAACATATGTAGTGGATAGGGTGTTATTAATAATAGAATGATTCCTTCTAACATTCATTTACTGTAACCAAAAAAATAATAACTAAATAAAATGAACGTACAAAGTAAAGTAAAATGTAACTGAAATAATTAAATAATAGTAAACGAAGATATCATAGGTACACAAATATATCATCCAGTCATCGCTCAGCACTTGTAATGGATGATTCATTATGATGTACCTTTTTCAATAGCAATTTTTTGACAGATAAAGCGTAAGTCGTGTCAAACTCTCATTCTGTTTTAGTTAAGCATTGTGTCACATTTTATTATGGAAAAACTCAGCCCGGCCCAGGCTCTATTAATTATTCAGCTGTATTACTAAAAGTCAACAATTCACGAGAAATGTGTTTTATGCGGTTAGAACAACTTTGGTCTACGTAATCGGCCCACCGAACGCACAATTCGCTGTACCGTCGAAAAATTTGAGACGCAATTTTTATTATTGAATCATACGCGACCGAATAGTCCACATCCAGCACGTAGTGAAGAAAATATAGGGATGATAGCTGAGAGTGTAAGTGATGACAGTGAAGAATCCATTCGACGTAGATCTAAACAGCTTGGCTTGTCGCCATAACTTGGTGTATTTTTTGTAAAGATCTTGGTTTAGAAGCATACAAAATACAACTTGTATAAGAATTGAAAGCGTCAGATGTTTCGAATCGTCACCGTTTCAGCCTTTGAGCTCTTGAAAAGCTTGAAGATCTACTGTATTTGATCAAAATTTTGTTCAGTGATGATTTTAATTTTTGGCTTAATGGCTATATCAATAAGCACAATTGCGGTATTTGGAGTGAAGAGCAACTCGAAGAGGTGCCATTACATCCAAGCAAAACTACGGTTTGGTGTGCTTTATGGGCAAGTGGAATCATCGGTCCACATTTTTTCAAAAATGAAGACGGCCGCAACGTAACTGTGAATGGCGCCCGTTTTCCTGCCATGATAAGGGCTTTTTGCTGTTTGAAATTGTAGTCCGTAATCTTGACGACATTTGGTTCCAACAAGATGGCGCTACTTGTCACACAGCTTGTGAAAGTATGGCTTCACTGCGAGAAGAATTTGATGAACATTGGATCTGTGCAATGGCCGCCTAGAACATGTCATATCAAACCTTTAGACTTTGGGAGTACATAAAGTCCAAAGACTACATGGATAAGCCAGCTACGATTGAGCGTTTGGAATATAGAATAACTTGCGTTATTCTCCAAATACCTCTTGAAATGTTCGAAGACGTTATCGAAAATTGTAACTTTGGAGTAGATCATGTTAGGCTCAGTTAGAGCCAGCATTTGAAGGAAATAATTTAAAAAAAATAAATGTCAAGAATGGTTCTGTTGTATGATAATAAAGAATACACGATCAAATTGTAGTTTCTATTTTTTTTAATTTTTGAAGAAAGTACCTCCAAATGAATGGTCTCTTGCATATCACAGTCACAGGAGCCACGGCGTTTGGTTATTGTTACACTAACCGTGACTTCGTGGTGTTCGTTATATTGTGCTGCTATTTCCGGGGCTATAAGGCGACGATTGCGCAAGGGCATTAATTTCAGATATTCATCTTGTCTTTGAGTAGTTATCCTCGGCCGTCCACTGCGTTTTCGGTCTCCGAGTTGGTCAGTTTCTGCCATTCTCTTTATAGTTTGACGAACGCAATACTCGGAAACTTTTAGTTTTTCGACGATTGCTCTATTAGAAAGCTCTGTTTCGTGCAAAGCAATAATTCTTGCCCTTTGTTCAAGAGCTAGTTGCTTTCTCCTTGCCATGTTTTAAATACAATTAAAAAAATACGGTCACTCGATAGTAGTTGCTGACATTTCATTAACAACGTGAATACTGAGTATTCACTGTGAAATAGACATAAAATATATCCTTACAAGCGCCCAAATATCAGGTAAATACTGGCTATTACGTTCACGTAATAAACTACACAATAAACAATTCCGAGTAAGGGATAATCTCCATGACACCCTCATTATATTTCTTACCCGAATATTATTTCTTGAAATAGAAAATAAGGTGTTCTTTTGTTTATACAAAATACTTCGGTTAAATAACGTGCAAATATGTAAAATGATTTTAGTTTCGATAACATTTCAATATATTAACTTAATAGTTGAATTTGATGGAGCCTGTGGTTGATTGACTTGATCAATAAGGTTGATATATAACCCCTTTCCACAATTAACTATTTGTAAATTCTGTATACGCATTTCGACAACCAAGTTGTCATCATCAGCAGATAATTTCAAAGTGTCGCACCTGGTAAAACACGGCGAAAAAATTGTACGAAAAATACACTCCGTACGCGATCCGCACCGTTGAAAACCAAGATGTGCACTGTGTCTGTTTCACAAGATTTTTAAAAATACTTTTACTTAAACTAATGTGCATGTTAGTTTAAGTAAAAGTATTTTTAAAAATCTTGTGAAACAGACACAGTGCACATCTTGGTTTTCAACGGTGCGGATCGCGTACGGAGTGTATTTTTCGTACAATTTTTTCGCCGTGTTTTACCAGGTGCGACACTTTGAAATTATCTGCTGATGATGACAACTTGGTTGTCGAAATGCGTATACAGAATTTACAAATAGTTAATTGTGGAAAGGGGTTATATATCAACCTTATTGATCAAATATTAACTTAAATATTTTAAATTTAAAGACGGTAGTGTAGGTAGGGAATAAAGTGTGCTACTTCATAATATTTTACACCTTTATTTTAGTCAAGTGAAGAATGCACATCAAGCTTGTAGAAAATTACGTAAATTTTAGGGTGATTGGAAGTGGTGGGTTGTGAGTAGTAAATGAAAGGGTTCACAAAGTCATATATGTTATTTATATAATCTAGTATGTGAATTAAGATTTTAAATGATCTATTTAGAACGAAGTTTACAAATATAGACATTTACCAATTAAGTAGTGATTGAAGATTAATGTCATAACATTAATTAATTAAAAAATAGTTTGGCGAATACTTGCCAGACGTTAACGAATAAGTGATTAATAGGTTTATTGAAGAGAATAACCGAAATATTGATTCATTTCCAAAACATTACTGTTGTAATTATTTTACAAAAGAGCGTTACTGGAAGAAAGTTTTACATTTTTTTAGAAACATGGTGTCATTTTAAAAATAAAAGGTCCTTAAATTGATAATTTTAATTCGTTAGTTGGTATATCTGGTGCTGTAATACACACCTGTAATGCGTCTAAATAATCCTGATTTTTAAACCAAGACGAGTGAAAATATAATCCGTAGGGCGCTCTGTTCGTCAAATAATGTCTTTTGAAGTTGTACACGAGGATTTCGTAAACGTCCTCTCCGGATAGGTCCTCGGGGCAGGCGTCTATAGTCGTACAAGCGTTGTCCTTAGAGGTTATTAATTGGTTCATCACCATCTCCCAGAGACCGGGATAAGAACGGCCTGGGCAGTTCTGCGTTTCTTCTGTGGCATTAGAACATAATTAATAATGTCAAATTTGTCCGATAGTCCCGGAGAAATTGCTTGTCAGACGGAAACTGTTTCCCATTAAAATAATTATCCCCAGTAATTTCAATTAAAATTCTACTTTATCGACGAAGATTTTGATATATTAAACGTCAGTGTTAACGTTTTTTTTTGCTCTGAATTGCTTGAAAGAAGGAAACTAACGTTAATATATTACTATTATTAATTAAATTACTTTGAGATAATATGTAATTACATACAGATAGATAAGCGTCCTTTGTACAAATTTTACACAACTCGTAGTAATGTAATTTATATAAAAACTTACACTACGAGAGGACTCCGGATTGTTCGCGACGTGACAAAGGAAACTCAAAGATTTTTAAGAATTTTGTAAGACATGTGACACACAATCATCTTGCAATGTATTACATTTACGCCCACGACTGTACATTTAAATACACTTTATCAAACTCTGTAAAATAACCGCACCGCACCATCTCATCATTTGAAGTGAATCTTCGTCTAGCGAGACATTTCTGAATGTCTGAGAGAGGTAATAATCGCTGAGGACCAAATCTGATGAATATGGCACATCTGGAAACACTTTTAAAGGGATTTTGCAGCAATAACCCGAGACCTCTATGCAGGAATATTATCTTGGTGAAAAAGCACTAGACATACGTGGATGTTTAGCCAGAGTAGGACTCTTCAAGTAGTCCAGTAGAGAAATGTGTTCTTCGGTGATGGCCCTGTCTTAATCCAGGACGTCAATGAGTACCACATCCAGAGAATTACAGAAAATAGTAGCTATCACGTTTCTTACAAATGGAGTTGCTTTATTTTCTTTAGTGCGCTCTTACTTGCTTTCATCCACTGTCTGGTGTGTAATGGCGACTCCATTTTTCATCTACTGGTACAAAATGTCGAAAAAACTCAAGGAATCATATTTAAGTAAGTTTAAACACTTCTGAGAAGTATTCATTTCAATGTGCTTGTGGTCAATTGTTAACAAACGCGGCACACATAGTGGAAAGCTTTTTCATGCACAAACCATTATGTTAAATGTAGTGGGCATGGTTTATTGAGATCTTTGCAATGTCAACAAGGACATATAGCTTCAATCGATGATCGTTTCATACGGCCTTGTACATTTTTTCGTTAAAGCTTTTAAAGGAAAGATGCTTTACAACATTTCGAATGATTTCTTTCCATTCATAATAATAATAATAATGATAATTCACGTCTTTACATGCCTTTACATACATGCCGCAATAGGTTAATACTTAAAGTTCGGATAGCGGATTTACCACTGAGCTACCAACCGGCTATTTCATGTTTTATAAAATATTAAAACTCATTTGTTTTACTCGACCACCATGAAGTTGCGCCATCTCTGTGTCATACTAAAAATATTTCGAACTCCTACGTACCTTTAAAATATTAGATTACTGAATATAACGTCATCGTCGCTAATGTGAATTTTAATTGTTTGGAGCCTTACTAAGTTATAGAATTGTGCTACTGTTTATTGCACTGAAACAGTTTCAGTGCAACAAACAGTAGCAGTAATTGAGCCGTAAAGATGTCCCATACGAGTGGGTACGAAACGTCGGCAGTTATACCAGTGACGCGGTTCTAGCCCGGAAGCTCAAAAGAAGGTAGGAGAAAAAGAATTTTCCTAATTTTTGAAAAAATTACAGATGTACCTCTTTATTAGGCTTAACCCTTTACTGCATCGCGTGCCATATATGAACCAAGCCAAACAAATATTTTTATTTCATATTTAAAAGATATATTTTGCCTTGCTGCATATTGTCCCGTAAATGGAACGTTCCACTTATCGCCTGTACGTAAATAGCGTTTTCATTGTGATAGTTTGGCGAGGTTATGTTTATTATACTCCGCGCCGGCCGGACTAACCAGTTTTGACAAGAAATTGCGCATGGAAATACGGTTTTTAGTGACTTTATATTGAGATAGCTGATTAATAAAATTATTTGCATATTTAGGAAGGTGTTGTGCATCTATTCTGGTAAGTACTTTCTTTAAATATGCCTATTATGACGTACTAATCAGCAAAAATGCGCTTGTACCATATATGGAACAATATGAAGTAACGGTTTGATTTAGTTTTTATTATTTGTTTTAGAGATGGATCCTAAAAAGTTTTACGCAACTCTAAAATATTCAGCAAATATCCTAGGCAGCGAGAGTGAAGATTCTGAACAGTCTGACGAAGACAAATCCGAAGAATTTGTGTTACCACAACGCAAAAATGATAATCCTGATGAAGATTGTGACTATTCTTCAAATGACGAATTACCTCTTCCGGAGATTCAGAAACGCATATCAAGAAACTTGGCTTGGAAAGAAGGTAATTTGACAAAAACCGATGATGAAATTAAGTTCAAAGATAATCAGGAGTTACCAATCGCAATTGGTTCTTTGGAAACTCCACTTGAATATTTTCAATTCCTGTTTACTGGGAACATAATAGATTATATCACTGCACAAAGTAACCTTTATAATATTCAATGCAACCCAAACAAACCGGTAGATATTAAAAATCATGAAATTAAAGAATTTATTGGTATCTGCATTTATACCTCGCTGATACAACTTCCTGCTACCAGAGATTATTGGAATCTATCATTAGGACATCCTGTAGTTTCTGATGTAATGGCTTGCAACAGATTTGAGACTATAAAACGTTAAATTCACTTCAATGACAACAATAATATAATTCAAAGGGGGCAACCTGGTCATGATAAATTATTCAAAGTAAGACCATTCCTTGATAAAATCAAAGCAGGGCTTCAACTAGTACCTCGAGAAGAACATTTGGCTATTGATGAACAAATTATCCCCACTAAAGCGAGAAGTATTATGAAACAATATAATCCCAAGAAACCCCACAAATGGGGTCACAAAAATTTCGTTCTTAGTGGAATCTCAGGCTTTAGCTATGATTTCGATATTTTCGCCGGATCTCAAAGCAATATAGTGCCTAACGTCGTAGTAAGATTATCAGAAACTATTCCAAAAAACAAAAATTATAAATTGTTTTTTGACAACTGGTTTACCAGTGTAAACTTGATATGTATTTACACAATCAAGGAATTTTGCCTTTAGGAACTGTAAGAGCCAGCCGTGTACCATGCACCTTACCAACAGAAAAAGAAATGAAAAGAAGTGGACGAGGATCAATCTTGGAAAAAATAGCACGCGTAGATGGTGTAGATATGTAGTAGTTTCGTGGTTTGATAATAAAGCGGTGACAACTCTCTCGACATTAGTTGCGTCAAAGCCTACTGGGGGAAGAAAGAGGTTTTTCAAAAAAAAAAATATCTATAATATGATAGAATGCCCCGGAAGTATTTTCATCCATAATAGTTACATGGGCGGCGTGGATTTGCTAGATGCCATGCTCGGGTTTTATCGCATAAAAATACGTTCAAAAAAATGGTACACGCGAATATTTTTTCATTTTTTGTATCTATGTTGTGTAAACAGTTGGTTGTTATGGAGACGCAGTGAAAAAGAAATAAACTTACTTCTAAAGGATTTCAAATTAGCAATTGCTGATGCTCTATGCAATGTCAATAGACCCATGAAAAGAAGGGTAGGCAGGCCATCTAATGAATTACAAGTTTTATATAACCTGAAAAGAAAACGTGGACCTGTAAGGGAAATTCCTCAGCAAGAAGTTCGTCTTGATGGTTTAGATCATTTGTCAGAGTGGTGTGCAGAACAAAGGTCAAGATGTAAATATCCAACGTGTGATTTGAAAACATACTCGTTTTGTATTAAAAATGTAAAATTCCACTGTGTTTTAATAAAGTCAGGAACTGTTTTTTGAGATTCCATACGGAATAAGACTTGAAAACAAAATTTTTAGTTTAGTTTTAGTATTTCATAATGTTCCATATCTGTCACATACTAATTTTTTTCAAAATATAGAAAGAAAACATTTCTTATATTTTTTTAATTATTTTTACCCAATCTAGTGAAAAAAGTTACATCTTGATACTTATTTTTAAGAAAAACAAAAAATTCATGCAGTAAAAGGTTAATACAAAGAGTATTGTTGCAGAAATATAAATATATGAAAATATACAGGGTATCATTAAAAAATAAAATTATTATTAAACAGTTTCCAATATGAAAATCTCCATTTTGACTAGGGTATAAGGAATATGTAGATGGAGAAAGTTAGAATGTTTAAAAGTAAAAATGGTAGGCAAATTGTTCGAAAACTCGAAACGTGTTAAAAAATATATATTTATAATTTTATTATTACCTGTACAGTTATGTGGAATCTTGTATTCCAAAGTGTAAGGCCAATATGGTGGATCCGAGACAGGTGCAACAATAGAACTATCGTAAACGAATCCAAATTCCTTCATCATTAAAAACTGTCTGTTCCAACCGACTCTCAAGAACGGTACTCTAATACCTCTCATTTCATTCATTCGTACTCCCGAATATTTACGTAATATATTCGCCTCTCCCACCATCTCGTCAAACCAATCCTCAATAGTAGCATTATCAGACCACCAACTTTCTGGTCCACGATGCCTTTACGAAAAATTTATTTTATACTTGAAGAAACACAATTACATTTGATGTGCTGTATTCCACTTAACTTTTTCGAAAAGAGCTACAATTTTGGACTTACGTGATGGAATGAATAGCTATTTCGTGCCCGTCGTTCCACAATTTTTGAGTTTGATGGTAATTGTTGTATTGGTGGCTTATGAAGAAGGTAGCTTTAATGGGACATCCATTGGGATTTTGTAGATCTTCGGTATGTAGAATTTTAGAGTATAGATCCCAATTGTCGAAGTTAACGGCGTCTTCGAAAGTCAGCAAGATCATCTGTGGTATCTCCGAAGGCATGAGATTTCCTGGTATTGTCGTACCTTTCAAAATGTAAAAAATTTTAAATACAACGCCTTATTAAATCTGCTTCTATTTACCCTGGGATGAACAAAAACAATCAGGCAATTTACAGGCGGTTGTGTTGCAAAATTTAACTGCGTGTTTGTCATTTTTTGGATCACAGTAACTTTCGTCACTGTCATCTGGACAATCTAGTGAGCCATCACAGAAGTAATCATCAGGCAAACAGGTTCCGTCTGAGCATTTTGAATAATCTTCGTTTTCACATTTCTCATTTTGTAACGGCAGTTTTTTAGATTCTAAAAGAAATTAATCGCATTTAATAATTTAAAGAAAGGAAGAAGAAGGAAGATATAGTCTGGGGGTTTATGACAATGCGACCTCTCACAGGTCGGTTCAAACAATTGAATATTTGACAGGGCAAAACATTGATTTGATGAGCCATCCGCCGTACAGCCCTGATCTAGCACCCCGTGATTTCTTTTTATTCCCACACGAGAAGAATAAACTTCGTGGTTAACGGTTTTCTACCCCGGAAGAGGCAGTTGAGGCATTCAAAACTCATATTTTGTAGATACCGCCTTCACAGTGGCAGCAATGCTTTTCAGATTGGTTTAAACGAATACAAAAGTGCATTGATTTTCAAAGTGAATATTTTGAAAAGTAATAAAACTATTTTCGATAATAAAAAAATTTTTTTCGTTTGCTATTCCCGAAATATAAACGGCTACCCTTATTAAAATATCTAACAAAAATATTTAAAAATATTGACCAATAATAATGGTTTCAAGTTCGAATTCATTGGGATGACAGAAAATGGAAGCATCAAGATATGTATTTCTAGGTGTTATAATGAACATTGTTAAATAAATTTTGATGAATTAAAAAAAATACTTGATCCAAATCTAGAAAAATTGTGAACTAAAGTGTTGTGATTAGATATCTGGAATCGAATTCGAAAAATGTTTTTTATCTCCCGAGATATGAGGAAATTTGAAACTACTTAAATTCTCAAGTAATATTAGATAAACTTAAAAAAATATATTGTGTAATACATATTGCTCATTTTAAATAGTTTATTACGTAGTTAATAAGGTTCTATGTAATCATATTTCAGGTCATTCAATCGAGTGCAGCTTACATTAATGCAACAAACCGAATCGATTTTCTGATATACACTATCAGTCATATTTATTTGCCCATCCTTAGTTTTAGCCAAAATTATTAAACTATCAAATGTGTACTGAACATTTATTTATTGTACCAATACAATAGTGTAAAATAAATATAAAATAGTTACATTTTTCTTATATAAAAATTTTATCATTAATTATTATTAAATTTTGCTCTCATCAATGTGCCCACCTTTATTTTTGATAATTGCGGCACATAACCGCGGCACCCTTTCAATTAATTTTGCAGTGTATCTTCTGTAATTTGTGCCCAGGCTTCTTGAAGTTGTTCCTACAGTACAGTGGTGGATGATAGAGCACGTTCTCGAACCTTCCGATTCAATTCTTTCCAAAGAAGCTCTATTGGGTTCAGATCAGGACTTTGAGCTGGCCATACCATTGTAGAGATTTGCCCTTGCTCTTCTAGTTAACGCAAGTAATCGTCACACAATCTAGAAGTGTGTTTCGGATCGTTGTCCTGTTGAAATACAAAGTTTTCGCCAAGAATCCTTAGTCCTGAAGGAACAGCGTTATTTTCTAAAATTTCCTTGTAGCCTTCTTTTCTTAGGATTCCCTCAATTTTGACGAGATCTCTTACAGATCTTCCACCAAAACACTCCCAAATCATTACTGAACCTCCTCCATGTTTTACGGTAGTTGTTTTACGCAATACATTCTATCAGTACTCTTTCTCCTGCGGATCTTCTTACGAATATTCGCCTTTTACTACCGAAAAGTTCAAACTTCGATTCGTCTGTCCACAACACATTATTCCACTGATCAATCGTCCAATTCTTATGTTCTTTAGCCCAATTTAGTCGTTTTATCTTCTTTTGCTTTCGTAGTAGTGGTTTTCGCAAAGCAATTCTTTCGTATAAACCCGCTTGCCTTAACCTTCTCTGTACCGTGGACACACTAATTGGTTTAGCACGCGCTCTATTCATTTCAGCAGCAATTTCTGGTGCTGTTTTTCGTCTATCGCGTCTACTTATCCATATTAGATGCCGGTCATCTGCAGATGTCGCTTCGCGTCGTCCAGATCTTCTTTTGTTGGAAAATGTACCACTTTCTTCAAATTTGTTAAAGTTATAATCAACAGTTTTACGATTTAATCGTAATTCTTTTGCAATTTCGCGATTACTTTTCACATACGACGATAAGCAATTATCATAGCATGCACTTCAACAGATAATTCCTTCGTCTTCGGCATTGCATTAAAATATTCACAATAACTCTATTTCACTGTTTTCGCAACAAAAGATGAACGATGACTGACATAAAATTTATTTTCCTTTTTGAATAACACATCGTAATATTGTAATTAGTTAGTACAATAACACAATATTGGTAATACCTTTTGGAAATGCAGGTAAAACTGTTAATACTGTAGGGATTACCCTATATAATATTTATGGTATTTTTCCAATTTATGACACCTTTACGATATATCATAAACAATTTAAGATTTTCGTAGAAATTCATATGGAATTACTTCCACTAATAATATTGTTGAATAATTATAATACAGATTTTTCGAAAGATAATCCGTATTTCAGGAAACACGTAAAATAAGGGTGGGCAAATAAATATGACCGGTAGTGTATGTACGTGTATTCTCTACTTGTCAAGAGCATTCTGATCACAGAGTATTTTGATTGTTACTAATTAAATGTTGTAGGGAAAATCATTTGAGTTGAACGTATAGCAGTTTGAACTATAAATTATTTATAAACCTGTAGTCACGTCGCAATTGTCGACGTTGGACTTGAAGTCGCAAATTTGTCGGTTGACATCAAAGAGTAGGCCGTTCGTGCAGCGGAACTCGAATACTTCCCCTTCCAGGCACAGGAAGTATTTCGAGCATTCTTCAGCTGACCAGATCTTGTTAGTTGAACGGTGAGGATCTCTATAGAATCGTCCATTTTCCAAACAGCGTGTTTCTGCATTTCCATCGGGTTCTAGGACAAACGCATGATAAGTTAGATAATGAAAATAATGTTGTTTGTATTATATGGAAATGTAAAATCATTTTTGTACCAACTTTTCGATAAATAAAACACTTGTTTAAATTCAATTTTATTAGTTTATTTATTGGTAAAGAGAGTTAGCTAAGATCAAATAGAAAAAACTTTTATTTGGAGTTTTTTGGAAAATCAAGCGTTAGTGATCAAAGGTGATTCAAAAAATGGGCGAAACGAAGTTTTCATATGACGTTCTTTATGATAAATCTTACTTTTTTTTATCAATAATTGCAAAATGTGTATTTACTGCTCAAAATTGAGAAGAAGCAAAAAGTTTTGAATGTGTCCTGCGTAAATACGAAATCTTGATCCAAAATTTTGAAAAGTGAAATTTAACTTTTCAAGAAAAGAAATCGTTTTTATATTAATAATTTTTGTTAATACTTTATGTAGAGACATTCAAAAATCTATCCGAAATATTTAAGGCAGTTCTCTGTTTTGTGAAGCTTAAAAATTAAACAATGATTAACACGACTACCAAAAATAAGGTTTAATAAAAATTATAAAATTATTCCAACATTTTCAACATACAACAAATAAAAAACAAATACTAACATTTAATGTGCCTTCCTTCCTTCGAATACATACACACATGTTAGATAAATAACCTAACTAACCTAATTTAAGTTATAGAACACGTAGCGCCATCTATTCAGTGATAGCAGCATTAAAAAGGTATATTTTTCTTATTTCAAACACATGCTAATCGGATAACAAGTGACACTAATTTAAAAACAGTATGTTTGATGCTTATGCGCTTATGTCGTAAAAACACAATGGAACAGAGAGTAAATATCAAATTTTGTTTTAAGTTTTGGGAAAAGGTTGTTGAAATGTATGAATTGTTGAAAAAAGTTATTGGTGGATGGTTATATGTGTCATGCACGTGGTTTACACGATTTAAAAATCGTCGCGAAGATTTAAATAACGACTTGGATGTCCAGAACCTGCAAATCGTGCTAGTTTTAGTTGAAATAGTCCATGAATCATTGCTAGCGATGGAAATATGGATGTGAGAATGTTGACTGGAGAATTAAATTTATGTCATTTGTGTATTTTTAACTGAAGATTTGGGTAAAGGAAAGGCCTGTGCACTTTTGTGCATCATTAAATGAAGACCAAGAAATCGCTCCTGTCAATCATTGTAAAGATATTATTAAAACTGCTGGAAATGTCTCAGCTTTTCTTGATTCTATCATAATTGGTGATGAAACATGATGCATGCTTTAAATATAACCCTCAAACTATCAATCTGCAGAATGGAAGTCGAAAGACGAGCCAAAACCAAAGAAATTTTCAGAAGTCGGCAATCAAGACAATGTTGATTACTTTTTTTGATTCAAAGGGTATTGTCCACAAGGAATTTGTTCCAAATAGTTAATGGGGAATATAATATAGGTATTCTTAATCGCTTCTGGTCGAGAAATCTTCTAATTAGACTCGAGTTATTTTTATTGCATGCTAATGTGTCATCATCTCACAAGACCCTAAAAGTTCGTGAATTTTTGAACAAAAAATAAATTTGTCTTATCGACTATCCACCATGTTCGCCTGATCTGTTATCGTGCGACTATTTTCTTTTCCCTAAATTGGAAATAGCTATGAAAAAAGCGTTTTATAAAGATACTACAGCCATGATACAATGCTAAACAACATTCCGAAACATTAGATTAAAAAATCTATACATACATTTGTTAACCACGTCTCACACTCTCCAATTGTATTTTTTATATAGTTAATGTCCATGAAAAGTCTCCTTTTTCATCTTTAAAGTATCCCCATAAGAAATAATTGTAGGGGGTTGGATTCATTAAGCGTAGAGGTTAGGCATTTCAAGGAACTTTTTTGACTAATCTATAGGGAAAGAGATGAACAAGGAAATTATGAGCCACCATTTCGTTGACAATACATTGTCGGGGCAGATCAAATGGAATATCTTCTATTATACTAAGAAACTAAGAAAGTCATTCTGTCCAAGATGCCGGTGTCTCCTAAAATTACACTTTTCCCGAAATAAAAATTGTTCAATGATTCGATTATTAAACATTTAACATCAGGTTAGTTTCAAAAGAGTACTGACCGGGTATTCCTATGAGAACATAGGGATTCTTGTTAGCCTGACAATGACAACTTTGAGAGGTAGAGATTCCATTTGATAAAAATTTACATTCACAGCTCAAGAACACATGCCTAGAAAACGATCATCTTTTTCATTTATGCTTGAATTCAGAAGCTTCACCTACCCTATTCTAAGCTATAGCTTTATAGTTTTAGTCGTCATCAAATCAATGCTATTAAAAAAATAATATAATTGAATATTACCTCCAGGTCTATTAACACGTCCATTCGCTCTGCTGGAAAATTATCAAGGTAATAATTTCAAACAATTGTTGAAACTTTTCTTAAAAAATAAACGATACTTCTTTTGGTGCGGTTTAAATAAATTTTATTGTTGAATTATATTAATGTAAAGTCTAAATTTCTCAAAACAATTTCGAATACTTTTTAAGTTCGTCAGCATAAGTTTGATAATTACAAAAACTCAAGTTGTAACACAAATAATTAACGAGCAACAGGAAAAATATAAGAACTATATAACTGCTTTGAGGAACACTGGAAGTAGTTACTCCAGCTCTAGATGCCAATTTTAATTTTTATAATTACTCAGGTAATTTGTGATTTATGAGAATCCTTTTAGCACCGTACAATTATAGTTCTTGAAGCAGTAAAGAATGATTAACATGCTTGAAAGATTTAGTAAAATCTAAGTAATTAGATTCCATATGAAAATCATCTAGTATCGATAAATAAAGAACCACTCTATTGTCAACGAAATATTAATTATAATATGTTTCGTGTAGTGAAGACTCATCAATTAACCATAACGTCGTTGACGAATTGTTCTTTTCTCGGGATTCTTCGTTACGAGACGGTGTATTTTGGTAGAGAAAAGAAACTGTGCTTCCATCTTTCGAATAGAAATTAAAAGTGGTCGTACTTAGCTCGTAAATTAGAAAACTAAGGACTGCACGTAAAAGGACAAGTACTGAAACAAGATGGATATCATAATAGTTGAATAAATGAAGTAATAACTTAATTGTTCAATTTATAAGATAAGTACAACCATTGAATTTTTCTACGTTCGGATAGTTTAATTTCTATTTGAAAGATGTAAGTATAGTTTCTTTTCGCTACCATCTGGTGTATAATTTGTAAATCTTGGCAGTTTCCCATAACTTTGTAATAATTTTAACAATTTTAATTTAGTTTTTACTTTATTTTGGATGTTCTTCATCCTCGAATTTATATAAAACAAATGAATTTATTACTTTAAGACGCGTGGTCCTTAAATAAAAAGTAATCGTATTTCTTCGACCTTGTTCCAAACTATAAAAATGTTGTTGTAAATTTCCCAATTTCTTTTTATTCAATTTTTCGGCTTTACATATTTCATTACCGCACATTTTACGGAAGAAATATCAACCCGACGGAGCTGTAATTTTGTCGGTTTCAGATTTCAGGGAACGATTTTGGCGCAAAGTTTTCCTTGTATTTTTCCCTGTTCGTTATTTACGGCTGGCGTAACGGCATTGGTGTGTGGAAAGTGAAATAATACCGTAAAAGGTCTACTTTCTAAAATAACATTGTTCTTGTTTGACTCCGCGTAGTTCGATATTGGTTTTTATTAAAATCCTTGTCAAAAAGAGAAGTTCGTAATTTTGAACAGTTAATAATTCAAGCTCTTGGAATTATGGTGAAGGAAATTTTCGAATTGTATTATATATTTGAGTTGTTGAAATGATGCGATTATGAAACGAAATTATTAGAAAATTAACGAATAGAATAGCCTAAAGTAAGAATATACATATATAAAGTCCTTTATTCGTCCCCCATCGACTTACACCAGTTTCAGTGCAGTAGTTCAGCCCTGAAGATGTCCCATACAAATGGGTACGAAACGTCGGCAGATATACTAGTGACGCGGTTCCAGCCCGGAAACCCAGAAGCAGATAACCTTTATTCGGAGTTTGGACGCAGTTGGAAAAGAAGCAAATTTTCTCCATTTTTTTTTGTTGTTATTGGTTTATAAGGCTCTCTCGATATAGACCTTGTCCAGATTTCTTTTAAAATTCCAATCTTTCGTCTTTCGAGTGAATTTGTGTAAGTATATTTTACATAGTTCTTCTTGCCACAACGGATGTCCAGATTACCCCAATGTTCTTTTACTGATTTCGTGTTCTATTTCTGCCTTTCCTGTTCTCTTCCATAGTTCTTTGTTAGCTATAACCTTTTCCACCAGATTTCCAATATAGTTTTTAAGCACCCATTCATAAATAGTTGGAATTTATGTTTTTTCGTTATTGATCGTCACTCACATCTGCAGAGGAGAAATTGGTTTCAGCATTGACCAACAAATTTCAAGTTTGATCTTCACATTAATACTGGTGAACCATCAGATTCTATTCAGTTTTACAAACACATACACTACGCGCTTTTACAAACTAAGAGAATACAAAGTGAATATATTTTTTGAAATTCTTGGCTACTGTATGATAATAAGTTATTAATTTTATAGTCGTGTAGAGTTCTGTAATTATCTTTTTCAAATGGATAAATTAATAAATAAAGAACTACAACCACTAAGAAGTTGGGACAATTAAAAACCAAAAGAAGAACCGAGTTAAGCTCTTATAACTAGTTTTTACAAAGAATAGCAAATACAGAAATATGTTTACTGCAATATTGCAACCAAGACGTTATCCCAACCAATTGCTATAGTTGAAATAATAATTCCTCCGAGTTTGAAATGACTTGAACTTTAGCACGACGATTTAATATTAGCATAAAAACTCTTCGTACTACCGCTTACTGAGCGCTAGTTACGTAAGCGATGCAGACACAAAATCTCACTGCGACATACCTACCAACACAAACACCGTGATGTCAAGGGTTAAATAACTCTACCAGTAATAGATCGATAAAAAATGAGCTATCCTTTGCCAGAAAGACAGAAAGTTTCAAGTTCTAAACTTGCTCTTCTGGATTAATTGAAAGTCTTAGAGAAGAAGAAACACCTGTAGTTGTATCGGGTACTCCCAGTAAGTCGAGAAGAATGATTTTCTCTTCGCTAGTCGAAACTGCCGCTTGCCACTCCCCGAGACTGGAAAAGTCGTCTCCTAAAGCGCGGGCTGGAATTGCTGCTCACTATCTCAGCCAAAGAGATTGGAATAGCCGGAAACACATCTCCATGAAGACGAAGAGGCTGGAATTGTCGCTTGCAAAGGGAGCAGAACCCACCACCCTCCTCTATCTACTTCGAATCACAAGAAACGCCACCCCCAACGTAGTCTGTCATCCTCGTAAGAAGCGTATAATTTAATATTCCACTACTCCATCTGTTCTGGAAACACCAACTCAACGTCTTTAGCCGTCCTCATGGATCGACACAATCCTGGAAGAAGAGGTTTCATCGATAGCCATTGAATAATTAAGTCAGTTACCTACAATCATCTTAAATACTATTACTATATACTTGTTGAATGATTATATTTGTTACAGCCTCTTTTTTGAGTCAGACCTGAGTTCGACCGAACTAACTTGAGTATTATAAACCTGTGGTCCTCTTTAGCACAAAGAATTTGATGGTCACAGAACGAAATTAACTTCTTTGTACTAAACTTTTATCAACACTTTCAAAAATACTCGAAAAACTAATATTTGAACTGATATCCATATTAATTGAAACAGAAACATATCGGGCTATAAATTTGGAATTATCCGTCAACATGGTACTTTAGTGCAGGTAGTTAAGTAAGTCAGCAATGGTTTAGAAAAGAAAAAAATCCATTTTCTTTTATTGGCATCAGCCAACTGCGATGACATTTAGGAAATGAATGTTTTGTTAAACAAGATAAAAAGAATCTATACACCATTACTAAACTTGGAAGAGCAAATACGAACCAGTTAAACTCAATATTATGGAGCAAAAATACTCAGAAGGGAACAGAAAAACACATATGCAAAACAATAGTGGAGAGCACAGTTACATACGGCTAAGAAGTATGGACTGTAAAAAGGAACATGTAAAAACAGATATTTGCGGAAAAGTTGTAGGCTCGCTTTACAATATCACATAAAATCGGATATGATGAATAATGAAAAAACACAGACACTATAGAAAAAAACAAGCTGTCCTTGTATGGCAATATGAGACGAATGACTGAAGATAGGTTACCGACTCAACCCTGGAAATGGATCTCAAAGGGAATAAGGAAATGAGGTAGACCAAAGAAGTTGTGGAACCAAGGAATGCACATAACTATGAACAGAATGGGTGTTGAAGAAGAGTCGAGGAGAAACAGAAAATACTGGCGTTCGAACTGCGATAAATGACCAAAGCTATAAAAAGATCGCTATATATATATATATATATATATATATATATAAAGGGTTTTCCAATAGGGACTTGACAACTTTTAAATCAATTTGTGAACGCACCCTTTCACTAATCATCGAACTGTCACTGTAAATTTATTCAGTAAACTTAACATTTTCATCATGGTAAAGTACACGAACAACGTCTGCAAATTATAAAAACTTACTACAGAAATTCGGAGTCGGTGACCGCTACTTTAAGAGCGTTAACTCCGATTTTCGGTCATAATTCTCGTCCTAGTAGACAGGCAGTAACAAGTTTAGTGCAAAAATTTGAGTCTACATATTCGTTGTGTGATGTTGCCGTGCCAGTGAGACAACGGGTTGGTCGATGTGTCGAAAATATCGCTGCCGTTGAAACGTCAGTAGCAAATGATCCAAATCAGTCAATCACACGGCGTTCTCAAGAGTTGGGCATCGCCCAGACCACTTTATGGTGAATTTTGCGTAAGGATCTTGGTTTACACCCATACGAGATCAAGCTGACTCAAGAATTGAAGCCGATGGACCATTTGAAGCGACGTACGTTCTCCGATTGGGTTCTGGAAAAGATGCGCCAAGATGATTAATTTCATCGCAAAATCATTTTCAGTGACGTAGTTCATTTTTGGCTCAATGGGTTCGTCAATAAGCAAAATATGTGTTATTGGTCGGGTGAAAGTCCATATGCGCTTCATGAAAGACCACTTCATCCACAAAAAATAACTGTTTGGTGCGGTTTGCATGCCGGCGGCTTCATAGGGCCATATTATAATATAGAATATTATTACAAAAGTTTTTCCAATAAGAGTGATATGATTTCTTTAAAAAAAACACACTTATTGTTAAGAAAATTCGAAAGTTTTTTATTTAATGTGAAGTACAATCGATACAATTAAGTTCTAAGTAAAATGTCATTCAAATGGCCTCCACGACTTCTTCTGCAGGAACGAATTCGATGAATCCAATTTTCGAGCACTTTTTCCACTAAATCTAGTCATATGTCCTGAATGCCATGTTCAATTTTGACTTGTAAAGCTTGAAGAGAGTCTGGTTTATTTCGATAGACCAATGACTTCAAATAACCCCACAAGAAATAGTCTAATGGTGTTAAATCATAACTTCTTGGAGGCCATTCAATATCACAATTCCTTGAAATAATCGAATCTCCAAACTTTTTTCGCAATAATTCTATTGTTGCATTTGCTGTGTGGCACGTAGCCCCGTCTTGTTGGAACCAAATGTTGTCGAGATCAACTTCTTCCAATATCGGCCATAAAAAGTTGGTTATCATCAGTCTATACCGCTCTCCATTGACAGTAACGGTGTTACCAGCTTCATTTTGAAAGAAGTACAGACCGATGATTCCACCATACCAAAAACCACACCAAACTCTCAATTTAGGTGAATATAATGGTTTTTCATAAATAATTTGTGGATTTTCTTCGCACCAGAATTTTGTTTATTTACCACACCATCCAGATGAAAGTGAGCCTCATCAGAGAAGATGATTTTCTTTAAAAAATCATTATCGTTTTCGAGTTGTTCCAAGGCAAAATCAGCAAATTCACGACGTTTACGGTGGTCCAATGGCTTCAGTTCTTGAGTGAGAACAATTTTATAGGGATGCAAAACCAAATCCTTTCCCAAAATCCGCCAGGTTGTGGTTTGAGACAGTCGCAATTGTTCAGAACGTCTTGGAATTGACAAATTACGGTCTTCAGTAACACTTGCCTGAATGGTAGCAATTTTTGCATTACTTCGAGCGGTTCTTTGTCTTATTGGCATTTGAAAATTATGTAAAGAAAATGTAACCTCAAAATTTTTAACAATTCGACGAATAGCGAGCACACTTGGACGATTATTACGACCATAAAATGGCAAAAGCGCACGAAAAGTTGCAATTGGAGAACGATTATTATGATAATAAAACTGAATAATTTGTAAACGTTGTTCTTGCGTATACCTCTCCATGATGAAATTGTAAACACTACTGAATACAATGAAAAACAAATGACAGATCATGACATATTACGAATGGCCGAAATGTCACTTGAAAATCATATCATCCCTATTGGAAAACCTTATATATGCGGAGAGTAACAGTTCCTGTAATAAAAAATAAAATCTAAATTTGGCAACTCGTACAAAAAAATAAGTAAGCCTCGAGTTATAAGTTAATAAATATGTTTTCATCGAAATTCAATAAACGTGGAAGTGCCATTTATACACTCCAATTAACTCCGTATCTACTAGAGCCCTTTCTATCACATTCAATTTGGTAACAAGTAAATCAATAATACCTGTTCGACCGATATAAGATCGAGGACGTTTTGGGTTACACTTGACCCAAATACGCGATCTATTAACCCACTAATTAACTTGTTAGTTTGTATTGACGCGCCTCCGTTCGCGTTGGACGGCTAGCCGATGCCGTCATCTGATACTTACAAAGCCGTGATTATGCGGATCCACGTTCGCTGTCGGCTACTTTCTATGTATTTCGCGCGACATGACGTTGGCGGTGAAATGTCCCCGGTCGTGAGAGCAATTTATGTATTTAAGTAAGCATTGCTTATGCGAACGAAATTGAATTTGATATCGTCTCGGTAAAAGTATAAATATTTGCTATAAACGAAGAAAGTATTTTCCGTAATATAAAATGAAAACGTGGTGTGTATTTTATCATAAATGGTATAAAATATGAACCGGACGCTTTTAGAAAATTAGAGAAATTACTGTTGGTAGAAAATTATTAGTTGTTTAGTGAAAACTATTCAATATCTTTCTACTATACAGTGCAATGATAAAATATGTGACAAAATTCATAATTGTACATAGCCTTTATAATTATAAATAAAGGATAACCCTACCGACAATTTTTTTTTGACAATAACTAAATAAAGAGTGTTTCAAATTGCGCGGTTTTTTAAGAAAAAATAAAATATAGATGGCGCACTGAATTTGTCTGGGTATGTGGGCATTTAAAAAGTGTGATGTATGACATTTATAAAAATGGCTTCGTACCCGGTACAACAACGCGTTCAAATTGTTGAATTATTTTATGAAAATCAGCGTTCTGTGAAAAGAGTTTTTAGAAAATTACGTGAATTTTATGGTTTACATAATCGTCCATCTGAAAGCACTATTGGTCGAATTATTAAAAAATTTGAAGAGACCGGTTCCGTGGAAGATCAAAAAAGTGAAAAATACAGTCGTAGTGGTCGTTCACAAGAAAATATTGGTTTGGTTCATGAAAGTGTTCACAACAACTTGGACTTGGTGGATCAACAACATGGCGTATTCTATATAAGGATTTAGCTCTGAAGGCATGTAAGGTTTAAATAACTCAGGAACTGAAGCTATTAGATTATTTAAAACGTCGTTCATTTGTCAATTTCATTAATGAACAACGAGCTGATTTTTCTCAAAAAATAATGTTTTCCGATGAGGCACATTTTGAACTTGGTGGCTGTCAATAAATGTTAATAAACAAAATTTCCATATCTGGGGTGAGGAAAATCCACGAATTATTGATGAGAAACCTATACATCATAAACGAGTTACTGTTTGGTATGCATTATGGTCAGGTGGTGTAGTTGGTCTTTAGTTCTTTGAAAATGCTGCTGGTAAAGCTGTAACTGTCAATGGTGATCCATATCATCGGATGATAACCGAATTTCTGTGGCCTGAATTAATGAATATTGATCTAGAGGATATTTGGTTTCAACAGGATGGCGCTACACCTCACTTTGCACACGAATCAATTGATTTATTGAGAGAAAAATTTCCTGGACGTGTAATCTCAAGAAACGGTGATGTTAATTGGCCACCAAGATAATGTGATTTGATACCGTTAGACTATTTTCTTTGGGGTTATGTAAAAAGTCAGGTTTATAAAAATAATCCACAATCAATTCCTGCTTTGAAAGATGAAATTATTCGTGTCATTAGTGAGATAGAGCCTGAATTATGTCATAATGTCATTGAAAATTTTAACAAAAGAGTGGACGTCTGAGGAGCTGCAAGAGGAGGCCATTTGGCAGATATTATTTTTCGCATATAAATGTCATAATTGATACTTCAATTACCAATAAAAAGTTTTTGAAAGTAAATGCAAATTATGCCTTTTATTTATTCTTTTAAAAAATCTGTGATGGTCATTTTTTCCACGTTAATATATTTTAAATATCGTTTAATTTTTGCGTACTCTGTATATACTGTTCTCACCTGATTTCATTACAATTAGCCTTGACTTTGTTTAGATTTCGTTTCTGAATTTCAATATTTGACCAGTTTTATTGTAAATCCCTTTGTTAGATAATAGATTTTGTGTCATCGTACGAGGGCGGTCCCATCAGTACTCGACCTGACCCCGAGATGACGGTAGCTGTTTGAAAAGCCGTTAACGAATCACCATTATATCCACTAAAATTGACTGTTTGGTGGCATTTTTGGTGGCATCATCGGTCCCTATTTCTTTCGAAATGAGGAAGGAGCTGCCGTTATGATGAATGGCGAGCGCTATCGAGCCATGCAGACTGAATTTTTGTTTTGACATTAGGTTCCAACAAGACGGCTCAACTTTCCATACGGCGAGCTTAACAATCGATTCATTGCAAAATCAAATTGGTGACAACTTTATTTCCAGAAGTGGTTCTGTTCACTGGCTTCCTCATTCGTGCGATTTAACGCCTCTGGATTACTTTTTCTGGGGCTATGTTAAGTCATTGGTTTATGCCGACAAACCAACTCTTGAAGCATTGAAAGCCAATATTCAAGCCACTATTCACGCCATACGGCCAGATTTATTGAAAAAAGTAGTCAAAAATTGGACTGATTGAATAGACCATGTAACTCGTAGCCACGGCGGACATATGCCGGAAATCATATTTTAAAAATAAATGCCATGAAATTATCTACCAGATTATAGTAAAAAAATTTCATTCCAACAATATTTCTGTCTTGTATTATCATTTTAAGTTCTCAAGCTCTTAAAAAAAGCACCCATTACATTAGAAAACACCGAAAACGATTGTATATTTTGTCGTTTATAAATTCTTGAACAACTAGTTGTTTAATAGCATTCAACAATAAAAAAAAATAAAGCAAAAATCTTATAAAAATACTCGATACACGTTTAATTTGCTAACCTCGTCCGTATTTCGAAAACTTTGTTTGGACGTGCTTTAAAGCATGAAGAAATAAAGAGGTTAAGTAAAATACGCAATAGGAGTGGTAATGACGATTAAGTTATTACCAAAGCGCTTAATTTCTTTATGTAAATATTATTGTTTAGTCTCTGTAATTTTATCGCTACTATCATAATAAGATTATACTGTAAGTGTTTCTTTTGTGAAAGAAATATTGCTTCATTTGTATTTTAAAGCTTGATTGCCAATAAAGGCCATTAATTTAATCTTTGCCCGCGAATTGCGAAATGTGAAAGTAATATACATTTCTCAAAAAATATATTCAACAATTTACCACAGTCGACATTTGTATTATTGAATTCGTATTTGCTGATTACCGGAAGAATTAGAAAGGAGTACTTTTGGTATTTGTTAGTAGAGCGGTCGCATTTGTTGCGCCATAAATCCATATCGAATATTTACGGCGGTTCATGCAAGGTTAACCACTCTTCTTAGTTACACGTTTGTTAATCGATTAAGGTTAATATAACCCCTTTCCGCAATAATTTTCGTATTCCGTATACGTATTTCGACAATTAAGTTGTCATTATCAATAGATAATTAATCGCAGTATTGAACTTGGAACTACAGCAAAACCCGTACAAAGACAAAGTCCGTACTAGACTTACGTCGAAACCCAAACACACGTCAGTGTTCGATTTTGTCTCTATGTGGATTTTGTCGTAATTCCAGGTGCGTGATTATTTGTCGATGATATCAACTTAGTTGTCGAAATACGTATACGGAATACAAAAATTATTGTGAACCTTAATTAATTAGTTTAATTAACCACAATCTCCAATAAAATTTACATATACAAAGGGTACTAGGAAAGTTTTGCAATATGACGCAACAATGAATCGTAGGAAGCTGCTGGTTGCTGCATGTTGAGACATGTTCATACGTGCATAGTAGCTGTCGCGCAATGTCGATGGGCTCAGTTATTCATTAGCAGTGAGAGTGTGAAGTGCTTGCGATGGCATTGTGGTCACGAAATGAGATAAGGGCAGTTCTACGTTATAATTTCGTGCGTGGTTTAAACATAGACCAGTGCTTCGAAGAAATGACTCTTGCACTAGGTGATGTTTGTCCACATCGCACAATGATATTCAGGTGGTATAGAGAATTCTAAAGGGGAAATTTAACTGTGGAGGATGCTGAGAAGCCGAGAAGGCCGCGAACGTCAGTTACGGAGGAAAACGTTACTACTGTGAGGAAAATGCTCGGCGAGGACAGGCGAGTGACCTACCAACAGATTGAGGGTACTTCAGGCCTAAATGCAGCAGCAATTCGTTCGATTCTGTATGACCACTTGCACGTGAAGCAACTTTGTTCTCTCTGGGTGCCGCATCGACTGACTGAAGAGCAGATGACACGACGTATGACTTGATGCTGGGATATGCTAAAAAAGTTTAAGAAGAGACAATCTCGGAATGTGAACAACATCGTGACAGATGACTAGACTTGGCTGTACTATTACGATGTGCCGGACAAAGCTCAAAACAAAGTTTGGGTCTCTGATGATGAGAACACACCCGTAGTTGTCAGAAAATCCCAATCTGTAAAGAAGAAAATGATGAAGACAGTCACAGCTAAGTGGTATACTGAACGGTGCCTGTCTAAAGTCGTTGGATCTATGAAGAACCTGTGGCCAAAGTCAAGAATGGACACCTAGTTCCTCCATCACGATAATGCTCCAGCTCATCGCGCCAAAGCCTGCACCGAATATTTGACCACGACAGGATTGAAACTTTTCGAGCACCTTCCCTACAGTCCAGATCTGGCTCCCTGCAACTTTGCAATGTTCTTGCATGTAAAAATGAAGCTAAAAGGGAGGCCGTTTTCCAGTGATGAGGACCTTCTGCGGGTTTGGGAAAACGAGTGTTCTTTACTCTCTAGTGAAACTTGGCAGAACTGGTTTAAAGACTGGTTTCGGAGGATGGAGAAGTGTATTGAGTGCAGGGAAATTACTTTGAAAAAATTAAATAAACAAAGCTGTATTGCAAAACTTTCCTAGTACCCTTTGTATGTTTGTTGGTGCTTAAGCACATAGTACAGCAAAATCCGCACAAAGACGAAGTTCGTACCAGATTTACGTCAAACCTCAAACACACACCAGTGTGTGTTTGCATTTCGACATTTTCCCTCTGCGGCTTTTGTCGTATTTCCAGGTACGACGCTGTGATTATCTGCTGATGATAACAACTTAGTTGTCGAAATACTAAGTGTTAATAGTGAAATGTTAAAAGTTTTGAAGAGCAGTTCTTGATTTCATATGAATAACTCGAAAGAGGAAAGAAAAAATTAATTTTAACATTTTCCAAATGAATAAGAATTTCAACTTCTGTTGTTCTACAGATCTTCTTTATAAATTAAATTAATTTCATTGAAAATTATTTAATATTTATTAAAAAAAGAAAAAAAATGAGAATTTACTATTAGTTAATAACTGCACATATGCGCAATATATAATTTAAATTGCAAATATATACTTATTTGCATCAAAAGGAAAGAAGATACTTACCGAAGGAGAACACAAACTTAGCAACTGTGAGCGCACTAAAGAGGGTCACTACTTTTGCCAGACTGCTGGAAAACATCATAACGCAAAGACAAATACAACAGAAGAGCTCCCGCTCAACAAGTATGTAACTTTCTCAAGAGACAACGAATTGTAATGATTACATTGCGAACTGAAAAAGTTTCTATTTTAACGATTTGTCGCCAGTTGTCGCAATTTCCTTATACGACTTTTCCTTACATAGACCAGTATGTGGTCAACGTTTAGTAAGTTACGAAAGATCTTCTTTTAGTGACTTTTTCGTTAAATGCATAGAGTACTGGTAGTGTCAGTGATCTACGTTCACATTGTGATTTTAAAAATCGATGACAAAATGTACATTTTGAAATTCTGGATTTTTATCATCGTTGGTCCGCCATATTTTGAGGAGTATTTGCAAGACATAACAGTTTTTATTAATCTTTTCAATATAGAAAACCAATTTTAACTGCTTGTTTTGAAATTAAACAGTCTTTATGTGCAATTATTTTAGTACTTATTTATATTTCAGATAACAATAATAATATTTGTAGTTTCTTTTTACCAATTCACCATTCTAAAATAAAACAAATTTAATTAATTATAAGTCTTATTAATATCAAAAGATATATCCTATTTATTACACTGCTTAAGTTATTGCAGAAATTATCCCTGTCCACCGCTTACCGGGCAAGTGCCCAACCATTAAGCTAGCAATGAGCATAAGATTCGATTCCACAATTGTGCCATAAATTTCATTACGGAAACAGACTTTCGTTTAGTTATTTAGGCATACTATTTCCGACAGAACTTGATAAACTAATTGATATACGACTGGAAATAGTTAAAATTTAAAACGATTTATCAGGTTCGTTCGAATTTAGTTACTTTTAGTTTTGTGTGAAAGCTATTACGTCAACTTTCACTAACTTTGACATTTTTGCGTTTGTATGTCAAAATTCGTAATGTTTTAATGAAAAATTGATTTGTCAGTTGGACGTTCAAAATGTACTTTCGACTTTTTTTAAATCGGAATATGTCCATTTGGAAGTTTTTTAGGTATGTTGCTTTTGTCGACGTTTTAATTTATATGAACCTCTTCTTTGAGCCAACAATAACATATAATTGCTTCGTTTATTTGATATATTTTACAATCATAGTTCTAATATAATAAATACATTTTATACAGATTCTCGTCGATTATATTTCTAATAGAAAGAGTACTTATTCCTTGGATATTCCCATATCTTTGTAGTATAATAATGAATTGTTGTTTTGAATTTTTAGATTATGTTCAGGTTTGTGTCGCAGATTTATAAAAAATCGATTCGAATTTAAGTTTCAAACACGCCAGAAGCCCATTAAATTTTCTCGAAGAAAACACATAAAGTACCGAAGAAAATTGAGATTTCCTAGAAGAACACGTTTGAAACCAATATATGAATATTCGCTAAATGACAGTCAACAGAATGGAAAATTGAAATTGTCAGCGAGGTAGAATTTAATTTCCCAGTCTTGTTTTAGAATAATTTAGTAGTAGTAGTAGTAGTGTCTTCGTTTGAACAAAATAGTCGATTAACAAGTAATACTTTTTCTGCTGAAACCAATAGCATATTGCTGTGTATTTTAAGTTAAGCATTTATATATAAGTAATCATGTAATGTGTAATGACATTCAAATGTTAAGAATTCGTATACGTTTCAAAGCAATCATACGTATCAAAAATTGCAAATATTTGTTCTCGAACAGATTCGTTTAATTAAATAAATGACATTGCATGGTCTGGAATGTCTGAGACATTATACTTCATGTCAGGACAAATAAAGTTTTAAAAATCTTTTAATTAATTTAATTTCATTTGAATTTTAAATTGATTTATTATTTGGATTTTATGGAATGACATTCAATAAATTTCATGAAGATATATACATAGTCTGTCGCAGAGAAAATCCACCTTTTAAATTAGTAAGTAGTGGCGCCATCTATTAAAAAAATATCTGTGGGTAAGGTAGATCTTTCACCAATGTTATGTCAAAATATCATGACATTTGCATCATAAGAAGCAGAGAAATTGTACATAAAGTAACAGTGTGTATTTGGCATGGGTCGAAAAATGAATTTTGAACAAAGACCAAATATCAAGTACTGTTTTAAACTCGGTAAATCGTTTACTGAAACGTTTAATTTGATGGAACAAGTGTATGGTGATGCGTGGTTATCACGTAAGAGTGTGTACGAGTGGTATAAATGATTTAAAGACGGTCGTACGGACATAAATGACGACGGACATCCTGGTGCAAAAAAATATGTGATTACGAAAAGTAACATCGTGTGTGAATTTATTAGAAATGAGACGAAATCCTCATTGCGATACGTGGGAATGGAATTAAATATTTTCAAAGATTTAATTCATTGCATTTTAACACAGCATTTGGAACTGGGAAAGATTTTCGCAAGGTTTGTACCACACAAGCTAACTGAATTCAACATTATACAGACTTGATTAAATACTCAAAAAAGGACGGAAACTTCAGGTGTTCTATTGTAACTGGCGATGAGACATGGTGTTTTCAATATGATCCAGAGACCAACCGTCAAAGCTCTAAATGGAAGCGTCCAAGCGAAGAAAGACCGGAAAACAGGTCGTTTGGAGAAGTCAAAAGTGCAAAGGCAAAGTATACAAAGAGTTTGTACCAACTAGTCAAATAATCAATGCTGTATATTATCTTAGTGTTATCAAACGCCTTTTGGCGCATATTCGTCGTATGCATCCTTAATATTGTGAAAATGGTAGCTGGCGTTTGTTACATATCATCGCTCAACGCTTATTACTGATTTTCTAACTATGAATGGCATTTTAACCATCAATCATTCACCATATTCACCGGATTTAGCCTTCTGTTATTTCTACTCTCTCCAAACTTCAGTTGTCGATGAAAGAACAGCGTTATGCCAACGTCGAAGCCATTAAAAGTGCGTCGACAGCGATCGTGAAGGACATCTCTAAAGATAAACTTAAAAATTCATTCGACAGTTAATTGACCGTGCAAAATGTTGTACTGAAGCCGAAGGCGACTACTTTGAATAAAGTAAATGAATTTTGCCAAAATAGTATGGCTTTGTTTTTATTTTAAAAAAGTTCGGTTTTCTTTGCGACGGACTGTGTAGATCGGACTAAAAGGCTAAATAAGTTGAAGATGGCCATGCAGCTTTGGCTGTTTTACGTCTATTAAGTATCGTGGTCAAATGAAAATCTTATTTTTGATTTTTAATTAAACATCAAGTCATGGACGTGCACTATTAGGCGGTGATAACTTAACTTTACACTTAAAGTTAGTATAAAAACGAAAACTTCAATTTTCGAAAATCTATTAAATCAAAAACTTGGATTATAAAGCTTAAATTCAAAGAAACTTGTCTTTGAATGTAAAATCAAATGAAATTATTTAAGTATACATGTACCTACTACTCATAATCATGGCCTTTACATGAAATCATGGATAACACTAAATACATGAGTTGTTTGGTGTAGTTCGTTTCAAAATATTTTGACTAAATAGAAATCATGAAACTCTATGGCATCCTCTGGTGTAAAAGTGCGATAGGCTGTCGATATTGTAAATGAGGTTCAGGCTTAAGCTCATAGAGCATATAACAGCAATATGTAAACGAAATCATTACAATATATTAGATCCAATTGATAAAATAATCTAGACTTTGTATGATTTAAATTAACTGTTAATTTGAGTATGAGCGACTTTAGATGCAACACTAGTTTCGATCGTAACACCGTGTATCAAAGAATAAACAATCCTTAATTCTTTCAATTAGATTCTACATTTGATTTTTATATTTTATTTTGTTTTGTATAGTTTAGAAAGTACATTATAAGATTTATTGTTTTATAATAATTAATTGCTGCTGACTTTATTATTATTATTACTATTACATATTTGTTAATTGTGTCTTTTAGCGACCATATGGTTACTGAACTCAAGAAGAAACGAAATCTCTCGGAAGATTTGGGTGAAAAATGGGAACCGAAAAATTTATCCAGAGTGTCCATTGCAAAGGACAGATGCTTGAACGGTTTCGTTTTTACGATGCGAACTAACACAAGGCAATTTAGGAGAAAATTCAATTACAGTTCACTATTAACAGAGGTTTTGACAGACCTAGTATTAATGAAAAATGATAGAGTTTCGTGAAAGGATAAATAAAGTGGCTGTTACGTCCTTTTTTTTAATATGCACACATTATTATACAGGCATTCTGATAAGTGTATAATTTAGGGTCAAATAACAGATTCATTGTAAAACTTTTGTACAAAAGTTAGCCATTAAATTGACATAATCTAGAAAGCAAAAGAAAATCTATTCTAAAAAAATTATTACGTATTTAAACAATTTGATTGTTCTCCTAGAGCAGCATGTAGGTAAGTAGACAGGTAGGTACTAATCATTCATACGAGGGAGCGTTTTTATATTCGCGGAATGAGCGGGTTGTAGAGGGGTGAGTAGGCGCATTGGGGGCGTGGCCTGTGCAGCGACTCATGATTAGTATAAATACGAAGTTTCATTGTTATTAGACAGTTAGTCTTTGAGCTATCGTCAACCAAGTAACATAATCAGGAGTGAAAAGTGAAATATGGAAAAAATCGAATATCGTGCCGTTATAAATTTCCTTACCAGGCAAGGAAAATCAGTCGCGACCATAATGAATGAGATGTCATTGGTTTACGGCGACTCTTGTCCAGGAAAAACCATGATGTACAAGTGGCATAGTTTATTTAAACAAGGAAGGGAATCCCTTGAAGACGACCCGAGGCCGGGCAGGAACATTGAGGTGACCACGTCAGCACTTATCCAAAATTTGAACAAATTGTACTCGAAGATGCTCGACTAAAGAAGAAACAACTCGCAGAAATGGTTGGAGTATCCGATACAACAATTTTTAAAATCCTACACGATCATCTCGGCATGTCTAAGGTCAGCGCAAGATGGGTGCCGAGAATGCTCACGCCGCCGCAAAAACAACAGCGCGTAGAGTGTTCGCGTGCATTTTTGGACCTCTGTAATGAAGACAAGGATGGTGTATTGAGTGGAATTGTTACTGGAGACGAAACTTGGGTTCAGTCCAAACAGGACTCCATGCAGTGGCATAAAAAGGGCACAGCACCTCCCAAGAAATTTAAAGTGTCACAATCAGCTGGGAAACTCATGGCAACGGTATTTTGGGACTCGGAAGGAATATTGTTGATTGATTATAAAGATAAAGGTGTTTTTATAACCGGAGAATATTACGCTTCAATATTAGAGCGACTAAAAGAAGCCATTAAAGAGAAAAGACGGGGAAAATTGACAAAAGGTGTTCTGCTTTTGCACGACAACGCGCCCGTCCACAAGAGCCGCGTTGCGTTAGCTGCCCTGCATAAGGTGGGCTTCGAAATTGTGAATCACCCACCCTACAGTCCAGACCTGGCCCCGAGTGATTATTACCTGTTTCCGAAAATGAAAAAAAAGCTGCGGGGTAAAAAATTTACTGCCGATGATGAAGTCAAGGAGGCAGTTTCGGCGTATTTTGCAGATAAAGAGAAATCATTTTTTTATGAGGGTATAAATAAATTAATTGAAAGATGTGAAAAATGTATCCGTCTTGCAGGTGAATATATTGAAAAAGAAAAATAATTTGGTTTTTTTATTTCCACCCATTGTCCCCCATTCCGCGAATATAAAAACGCTCCCTCGTAGGTAAGTAGACAGGTAGGTACTAATCATTCATATGTTGGGTCTCTAGTTGTAGTCTACTGTATAAGTAAAGATAAAGACTGCAGTAGTAGTATGTGAAGGCACAATTTTGTCAACTCAGAGGCAGTATGAGCTTTAACATTTCCCATGGCCCTTGAGGTATTATGCTGTCTCGTAAATGCAAGAAATTCTAGATTCATCCCGTTTGGTGTTTCTTCTCTGGCGTCCAGAGTCTCTTCTATGATGTTAACTATCTACTCGAGGCCAATTTCTCCAATCCCTGCTCTTCGCGACAAACTCAAATCAGCAATTTCATGTCAACCGAGTATGGTTTCGAATCAAAGATTTCTATTGGGATAATAAACATTTTTTTTGTGTATAATCTTCATATTTTTGGCGTTTCTTTTGGTTCAAAATCTCGAACTTGCATTTCTGTCTCTCTGTTATAGTGATGGTTTGTGTTTCAGTAAAGTAAAGTCAGATGATTGATTTGATTTCACAGTATCGCGTGGATCAGTCTGTTTAATCAAAGATATTTATTTTATAGGTTTCTATATTTATTTCTCTGTTTCTTTTCGAATTCATTGACATAATACAACGTCGACGTAGGTTTTATCAAGATCCGGATTAACAAAGTGAAATACATTTGAAATTGGACACTGATTATTTTCAATTTTGTATCTCTTGGTTTGTGGGTTTCAGCAACCCACAATACAGCAGTGCGCCCTGCTAAAATTCTTTCTAGCGACATTTAATTTGAAACTTATTGTACATAAATTAAAAATAAAATTAGTCAAAATTGTAGCACTGTTTAATTATTAATTAAGAATACAATTGTTTAAGAACAACATTATTTTTGAATATGTTTATTTTTCCTATCAAAAAAAAACAACAGCTATGTATGAACATTCACTTGTTGTTAGTACAATCGATAACGCAGAAATATTTGATCAATTAATCCACTATAATTTTCGTATTTCGTATACGTATTTCGACAACTAAGCTGTCAACATCAGCAGATAATGAATCATGGTGTCGCACTCGGAACCGTAGCAAAAGCTGCACAGAAATAAATTTTGTACCAGACTTACTACACCGTTGAAAGAAAAATAAACACTGTAGTAGTAGTGCATGTTTGACTTTCGACGATGTAAATCTGGTACGGACTTTGTTTCTGTGTAGGTTTTGCTGTGGCTCCAGGTGCGACTCTATTATTAATTATTTACTGTTGATGACAACTCAATTGCCAAATACGTATATAGAATATGAAAATTATTGTGGAAAGGGGTTATATTAACCTATATTTAATGACGGTGTAAGTCTGGTATGGATTTTGTTTCTGCCAAACACACACTATTGTAGTAACGTGTGTCTGGTTTTCGACGGAGTAAGTCTGGTACGGACTACGTTTCTGTACAGGTTTTGTCGTGATTCCAGGTGCGACATTTAGATTAATTATCTGCTGATGATGACAACTTAGTTGTCGAAATACGTATACAGAATGCGGAAATTATTGTGGAAAGGGGTTATATAAATCTTAATTGATTAATTTAATCAACCACAGTCTCGATTAAAATTTACCTCCAAAAATATTTGATTCATATGTATTTACGAGGATAGTTTGACAAGTAGTGAGAATGACACATAGGTGGCGCTCTAATTGGTAAAACAAATGCACTGTAATTTAGGTTGGCAAATTTATTTATATGTTTACATTCCGATATTTAGATAAATCGGTTGATTAGTTTGTTTTTGACAGCTGATTGAAAAAGATGCAACACGTCGTTTTGTTAAAATGGAAAAAGCAGAGTATTGTGCGGTGATTAAATACTTCGTAATTAAGGATATGAAAGCTACCGAAATAAAAGATGAGTTGCGGGAAACATTAGGTGAATCTGCTCCATCATCCGCCACAATAAGTAGATGGGTAAATGAATTTAAACGTGGTAGAACAAGCTGTGTTGACGAAGCGCGCTCTGGAGCACCCAAAATCGTGACTTCTAAGGAAATGATTATAAAAATCCATAATATTATTACGCAAGATCGACGACTCAAAGTGAAAGAGATAGCAGACGTGGTAAACATTTCAACAGAACGCGTACAACACATTTTAACGAAAGAATTGGGCCTTTCCAAGCTTTCGGCAAGATGGATGCCGCGATTGCTAACGACTGATCAAAAGTTCACTCATTTGCGCATTTCCAATGAGTGTTTGGACCTTTATAAGCGGAATCCGGTTGATTTTTGTAGGCGATTTGTTACTTGCGATGAAACTTGGATACACTACAGTACACCCGAAACTAAACAACAGTCAAAACAATGGTTAGAACGTGGTTCTGCACCTCCAAAGAAAGCGAAAACCACTTTATCGGCAAACAAGGTGATGGCATCAATTTTTTGGGATTCAAAGGGCATTTTGCTCATGGATTACCTTTAGAAAGGTACCACAATAAACGGACAATATTATGCAGAACTTCTACAAAAATTAAATGTTGAGATTCGTGCTAAACAGCCAGGAATGGCAAAGAAAAAGATTCTGTTTCTCCAAGACAACTCTCCTTCGCACAGTTTCGATGTCCAAAATCCACGAGTTGCATTTCCAATTAGTACTGCATGCGCCTTATTCGCCGGATCTAGTCTCTTCCGACTTCCACCTTTTTCCAAAATTGAAAACGGCACTAGGTGGAAAGAAATTTTCGTTTAACGACAAGCTTATCATCTTCGTAAATGAGTATTTTGCAAGCCTTACGGAATCGCATTTTAAAGATGGCATAAGGGCATTGGAGCACCGTTGGAATAAATGTATCGCTCTTTTAGGAGAATATTTTGTAAAATAAAAATTATTTTGTATTTAAAAAATTCGTTTTTCTTTTCCATTCTCACTACTTGTCAAACCACCCTCGTAGTTCCTACTGTTCTTGTTGAACATTTGTTTCTCTCTGTACTGTCAATGGTACTTTGATAATGTGAAATAAACACCTTGATTCAATTCATTATTCACTTTGTTCACTTATACTTTTCCCACAGAAACATGGTATATATCTTTCTCAACAAAATTCTACGAAGTAGACGACTCAGTTCGTTTTACATTGTAAAGGAATAAGTTCTGTTGTGTTTGCGGAACGTTTTGAGCTTCCCATTGTGCGGTGTATTATTGTATTTTTCTACCACTGTAATAAAGTCTCTTTACACCGTTTGTCAGCTTAAATTTTATACAAACTTTTCCCCCATTGTGCGACCTAAACGAACGGCTAGGAAAAAAAAAGAAGGTATACAAAAAAGAGGAAACTGACAAAATAAACGAACAACAATTAGTTCTCTTTGACATAATGGAAATGTTTCGAACTAACTTAATTATTTTCACCAAGGTTAATATGGAAATTGAAAAAACGAAAGAAGGATTTTAATTTGGGAAGAGCTCATCTGAAAATTAATTAATTAATGTTTATGTTCTTTTATTTTGGGTAAAAAAATAAGTTTTGCGTAAAAAGTAATTATATTTTAAATACTTTTCATAATTGATAATATCGTTGTCTAATGAAATTTCGGTATTTTTAAAGAAAATTTCGATTTTTTCTAAATATACAGTCAGAGACTAAAGTTTAAATACACCTCAAAAATTGTATGTTTAAAGAAAAGTAAACGTTTCAGAAAAACTTATAGTATGCAGCTTTATTTGTCTTCATAAATAACAAAAAAACGATAACAAAAAGTATAGACTTCATTACAAACATAACGGTAATTCTTAAAAATACGATAAAATTCACTGGACAAAAGTTTAAATACAAACATATAAGGTCTAGTAAAAAGAAATCCATTATTTTTGCATTAAATTGAAGGTTTTATTTAGAATGATCCGACTTAGGTCAAATATGCACCGTTTTGTTCGATAACTTGTTGCCATTTTGAAAGTAATTTCATAATGCCTCTCTCATAGAAACCCTCGTCCCTATTGGCAAAAAACTGGGACAGTCGATTTTCACAAGCTTCTCTTGAGGCGAATTTTTCACCAGCAAAATCATTCGCCATAGACAGGAACAGGTAGTAATCACTTGGTGCTAGGTCCGGACTATAAGGTGGATGTATAAGAACCTCCCAACCAAACTCCCGGAGCTTCTGGCGAGTCACTATCGATGTGTGTGGCCTGGCGTTTTCCTGATGGAACATAATTCCTCTCCTATTGGCCAAAGCTGGCCGCTTCTGGGCGATTGCTTCCTTCAGACGGTCCAATTGTTGACAGTACAGGTCCGAATTAAGAGTTTGGCCGTAGGGAAGCAGCTCATAGTAGATAATTCCTTGCCAATCCCACCAAACACACAGCAAAACCTACCTGACCGTCAAGCCTGGCTTGGCCACCGTTTGCGCCGGCTTACTACGATTCGACCACGACCGTTTTCGCTTGACGTTGTCGTAAGTGATCCACTTTTCATCACCAGTAACCATCCGCTTCAGAAACGGATCGATTTTGTTACGATTCAGTAGCGATTCGCAGATGTAAATTCGGTCCATGAGGTTCTTTTGCGTTAACTCGTGTGGCACCCATACATCAAGCTTCTTTTTGTATCCAACCTTATTTAAATGGTTCCAAACGGTTTTTTGTGCAATGTTTAGCTCCTAGGCAATCAAAACAGTGCTTACATGACGGTCGGACTCGACGATTTCCATTATTTTATCGATATTTTCGACAATTGGCCTTCCAGAGCGTGGTGCATCTTTGACATCAAGATTACCGGAACGGAATCGACGAAACCAAAATTGCGCATGATTGACTGTTACAGTATCAGGACCATAAACACCATTCACATTTTTAGCCGCCTGGCTTGCGTTTTCGCCTTTATCGAAGAAAAACTGTAAAATATGGCGTATTTTAACTTTGCTGGTGTCTATCTTTGACGCGCGCTCAAACAATATTAAGTCATGTAATCACAAAACTGTCTGAGAAGTTCGTTTAGTACGAAATCTTACCTTTCGAACGCCATCTAGCGGAACGCGATCGCACTTATACAACGCGAGATACAGATTACTAAAGCCATCTATTGGAAAAATAATGGATTTCTTTTTACTAGACCTTATATTTACATCGTTGAATGTTATTCCATTTTTTAAATAATTTAAAAAAGAAAAACATTTCAATACTTTGTTGGACCGCCATGGCTATCGATAACTGCAAGCGGCGTGGCATAGAAAGTATCAAGCTTTCTGTTTCAGAAGGCGATATTTCAGACCAGATTTTTTTAAGAGCTTCTACCATGACGGTATTCGAGTTCTGCCAGAAAGATGGTTGTCGCTAGCGATGGGCAATATTTTGAATGATTCATTTGTAAACATTTTTTCACAATAAAATTGCATTTTCATCAAAAAAACAGCGAGAACTTAGTTGCGCACCTAATATATATATATATATATATATATATATATATATATATATATATACAGCACGACCATCATATCCTTGGACAAAAATCTACTGCGCATCGTAGGCGTGCCGGGTGGTACACTCCGAGTCATCGGTAAGCTGTTTGTGTCCTCAGTGTGCTTATGATCGTTGCGTGGTTAAGTTGTTAAGTTACGGTTAGTCAAAGTGAGTAATTGAGGTCTTGCATTATAATTGGTTATTATTTGTTTTATTTATTATAATTAATAATGTCCAACTTAGGAGGTGGAAAAGGACTGCATTCACAAACCCGTGAAGTCGTGTTTAATGTTTTTAAGTTTTTAAAGACAATTTCAGATAACGAAACAGACATAAGAAATTGTACAAAAAGCGAATTAAAGGAATACGTAGCAAGAGCAACTGGTGTTTCAAGAGCTTCTGTCTATAATATTTTAAAAGAGGGGAACGAATATCAAGCAGAACCAGAACGAAATGAGAAAGAGAACACAGAACAACTACCAGTTTTCAAATCGCCAAAAAAGAAAAGATCGAGGAAATGTTTAGTAATGGATTCAATAGACGACATTGACCTATACCAAATAAAACATATTATTTATAATTTCCACAAGACAAATAATCAGCGGATTACTATTAAAAATTTACTACAAAAACTTAAAGAAGATATAAATTTTCCGGGCGGCCGAGAATCCTTAAGAAAAATTATAAAGAAGCTTGGTTTTAGATTCTGTGCTACACAAAACAATCGCAAGATATTACAAGAAAAACCAGATATCAGAAACATTCGTACAAATTTTTTACGAAAAATAGATGTATATCGACGGCAAAATCGTCCAACTATTTATATGGATGAATCCTATATTCATAGCGGCCATACAAAATCGAAAAGTTGGACAGACAAGTCAAGAAATGGGTTATTTTCGACAATCTCCAAGGGCCAGCGTTTAATTATGTTGCACGCTGGAGGTGAGAACCATGGATTTGTAGAAAACGCTTTGTTACTTTTTAAATCCGGAACAAAATCCGGTGATTACCATCACGAAATGAATTTCGAAAATTACCAAAAATGGCTCGTTGAAAAACTAATACCAAATTTACCAAAAAATTCAGTACTAGTTATTGACAATGCTCCATACCACAATGTTCAGATAAATCCAGCGCCTAATTCTAATGCAAACAAGCAAAAAATGTTACACTGGTTGACCGAAAAAGGTATTGCCTGTACATCTGATATGACGAAAGCCCAGTTATATATGTTAATAAAATATAATAAACAACAACACTTACGATATAAAATAGACGCAATTTTGGAGGCACACGGTCATACAACTTTACGATTGCCTCCGTATCACCCTGAACTAAATGCAATCGAAATGATTTGGGCGACTGTGAAAAATTTTGTGGCATCACAAAATGTCACATTTAAATTAGAGGACGCTAAAAGGCTAGCGGAAGAAAAATTTAAAAGCATTACAGTAAATGACTGGAACAAACTTTGCACTCACGTGAAGAGAGTCGAAGATGAATATAAACAAAATGAAGTTTTTATGGATGTTCTTAGAGTCACTAATTATAAACGTGGGTGCTGATACATCTGACAGTGATTTTGGTTTCAGCGATGATTCAGAATAACTTAGTAATCATTGCTTTGTGAATGTGTTTTATTATGTAATTTATTATGTAATTATGTAATCATTTTGAAATAAAGCTATTTGCTTCTAATTACTGGGTATTATTAAAAAATTTTGTAATTACATTATCTACCTAATCATATTAAGATTTACTTTCATAGTACATCCTCAATAGAACACTATTAAATAACACTTAGCAGCCTCATTAATTAATAATTTACATTCCATTTGGACCAGTATAACATATATTAATAAATAAAAATTTTCTAAATTCTTATTCTTGGCGTCGCGTAGTACAAAATAAAACCGCGCCTTTCTGTTGGGAATGTACCTAATCACCGAAGCGAGCGACACACTGGCGACTGAGTACGAGTAATACCGAAAGTGTGCGCAGATTTTTCTAAGGATATGATGGTCTTGCTGTGTATATATATATATATATATATATATATATATATATATATATATGTATATAAGTCACGCCGTGATAAATCTATTAACATTAGTTTCTTTTCCGTAAATATCAATTTCTATTTTATCATTATTTCTTATTAGGTATCTAAGAACGGTAAGGTGTAATTGTTTTCTTTTTTCTACCATAAATTTAACCGTCGGAAATTTTGAATTTAATTGCTCAGCGAAATCATCTAAGTTACACACATAAATTATATGTGTAAAAAATTTCGAAAATGTCATCTACATGTTCCTCGCGTTTGTTCACAGAACTTCCCTTCGAATTGGAAACAATTTTGGGATATACGAAAATACAGGGTTGTCAATCGCACAAATTCATTTACTTTTTCCAGTTCAATCTTATTTTTATAAAGAAATTCTGGCAGACTTCTTCCTTTGGCGCTTTTTAAAATCTCGCAAGCAAACCACGAACCTTGCAAGTCTTGAAAGCAATTATGCATCAAATTCGGAAGGTGGCTATTTGAGCGATATAATTTTTTCCAATTAATGTCATCAATTTTACACTTTCAAATAAACTTTTTTGAAAACGGAGATCTTTTATTTTCATTTGTAACTAATTTACAGCCAGTTCAAATTATGACATTACTTTTGCACCACCTGTTATGAATATTATTAGTTAATAAT